>JBBPBX010011373.1:11415-56052 GCA_038048925.1 Garcialebias charrua | reverse complement strand
TTGATACTCTGACGCATGCTCAATACTTTTGATGTTTTTTTTTTGTTTTTGTTTTGTTTTTTCCCAGGATGAAAGGACAAAAAAAAACTGAGGACAAAAATGTATATATTTTTTTGTTCTATTTTAAATCATGTAAGTTTGTCAGTTTTTCAGGAACAATTTCTGAGCATCAGTTAGCATTATTTTTACATCCAGTTAGTATTGTTTTAAAATTTTATTAAAATGTGATCAGAGTTTCAATACATATTTTTTGACAATAAACAGAAACATTTACAAACATGCATGGGTATATACAAAAAAATGTGTTTTTTTAGCCTTTTGAGGCCAACACATGCAGGTTTGGTTTCTTGTATGATTGAAACTTTCCTTTCTGAATCTGCAGCAGCACAGGGCAGCACATGGCTCTGAACTCTCCGACCCAGTGAAATTCATGTTCAGGTCCGAACAGAACCTTTCACAGTTTCGTGTTTATCTGTTGTGTGTTACTGTGTGATATGAAAGTTGTGTTCCAGGGGTGAAAGCACAGAAAAACACAAATAAAAAAGGCTCAGTCAGTCTGCTGTCACGCTGGTGTTTGACAAAGAAACAGCTCATCACAAACTGACACCTGGTTCAGCAGCTTGTTGCATCAGTTTGCAACTCTCTTCAAATGTTCTTCTTTGACATGCAGGTAAGAAAAATGTTGTGGTGTGTGTTGCAAACATAAAACAAAACAAACAAAGAAAAAGAAACAAATAAAAACAAAACAAAATGGTCTAAACTAAACATATGTGTAAATGTAACCACGTAGTGTTCATCATCTAACTTACCGTAGATACAGCAGTTTCTAAAAATATTTTTTTTCCCCATAAATATAGTGGAAAAAGTGGGAAAAATCCAGGTGCATGAGTATTCAAGTAGAATAGTGTATGTATGTAGAATAAATAACATTCAACATAAAGCTAGAAGAAACCACTGAGCAAGGATTAGTTTATAATTTATCTATCAAAATATTTTAAAACAAACACATATGTATAGCTATATCTACAGTATGTATGGACAGGCTTAACAATATACAGTTGATCTAATTATATGGCAGCAGGATTACATCTGTTTTTCAGATGCTAATCTGGATTAATTTGAACTACTTTCCTCGTGTCACTCGTGCAGTTGCTAAGAGAGAAGCAGTAGCTCAGTGGTTTTCTCAGTCTAGTAATCCTCAGGCTACCGGTTCAAATGTTGTTTGTCTTGGAAAAAAAAAAATGCACAGCATAAACAATCACTAATCTATGTGATCTATGTGGTGACCCTTGACGAAAATACAGTGATGCATGCTCAATAATCCAGGTAGAAAAATCTAAAAAAAGCTAAGTCTGATCCTCTGGACATTCAAAAAACAAAACAAAACAAAAAAGTAGAAACGTTTCGTATTTCATCTGAAAGACTTCCTCAGTCTGAGATGCTGTATTCAGCTCAGTCTTATAAATAGCACCCTCTCACAGTGGATCGACCAGTTTTCTGCTGACAGCTTAAACCAGCTGCTCACATGATCAAGGAGGACCATCAGCCTAACGATGGATCGTTAGCACCCTTATGGTTGTTTGCTATTCACAGAGGGCTGAGTGATACTAGCAATAACAGCGTTGTAAGAGGGAGACAGTTGAACCCGGAGGCCTCCACCTCTGTTTAATGATGGACGGTTTCTTTTCACAAAGATGGCCTCCTTTACTCCTCTCTCAAACCATTGTTCCTCTCTATCAAGGATGTGAACATCTTCATCCCTGAAAGAGTGACCGCTGGCCTGGAGATGAGTGTAGACCGCAGAGTCCTGACCTGATGATGTTGATCTTCTGTGCTGGGCCATCCTTTTGGCCAGTGGCTGTTTAGTTTCCCCGATGTAAGACTGATCACAGCCCTCCTGACACTGAACAGCATACACAATATTACTCTGTTTGTGCCGGGGGACTGGATCTTTGGGATGAACCAGTCTTTAATGTATTTTGGGGTTTAAAAGCCACTGGGACGTTGTGTTTAGAAAATAAACGTCTCAGTTTCTCTGAAACTCCTGCAACATCTGGAATGACCACTGGTCTGGGTCTGGGTTCCTTCTTTTCACCTGATGGCTGGCTGGAGTCCTGTTTGGGTTTCTTCTCTGCTTTCAGGAAGGCCCAGTTAGGATATCCACATTTCTCTAGAGCCTGTTTTGTGTGTGATTTCTCCTTCTGTCTGGCTCCTAAGTTAGTGGGGACGCTGTCTGCTCTGCATCTTCAGTGACTAGTGTATATCTTGGATGTTTTGGTGCACAGTTTGGCATTTGTTTAGCATATATCTTATTTCATATCTTAGATCCGTATTACTGTTTATTTTTATACTTTATATTTTTACTATTGTTGGATGTTTGATGACCCTGTGTACATAATTTCGTTCTGCCTCATATACCGCATGTGATGTGAAAACAATAAAAAAAACTTGAAATAAATAAAGACCCTTGACCTTGATAGAATGCACTTACAGAATTATTTTAAGGAGTGCCTGGAATATCAGTACTAAAACAACACAGACCCATATCTCCTCACCTGAAGTGTAATACCTTCATTGAACGAGAACAATCATCTGCCCCACCAGCAGTGAATTAATATAAAGATATTGGAGTAAAAATATGATATTGGATAAATTCTGAATGTCATGGTAGATCTGAATAATATGTGTGTAACTAAAAGCCAAAGTGTAGTTGGCATTGTTTAATAGCTACATTAGTGTTCACAAGTTCCTGACTTTTCCAAGGACAAGTCATTTTTTCTTCAAGTGCACTCCAGAGTCCTGGGGTTAAATCAAAGTTATTTTTCCACCAATGACCACTGACTGAAGTTGTTTTGACAGCCTTTGAGTTACGGGAACATTAAACTTGTTTTAATTAATTCTAGGTAGTATATTCATTTTAACCACAAATGCACAGGATTTTTATGTATTTGGGAGAGAAGACTAATTGTTGAGATCAATACATGCCTTGTTATATAAGTATTTGTAATCATTTTGTAATATATATATATATATATATATATATATATATATATATATATATATATTAGTGCTGGGAGAAGATTAAAATTTTTAATCTGATTAATCACACTCTGGAGAATGTGATTAATCAGATTAATCAGATTAATCTCAATGCTTACCGGTAACTTTGTATGCTTGAAATGTAAATATGACGGTTTTCAATAAAATGTGGAAGAAAACGTTTTATTGTGTCAAACCAGTATTTCCATTCATCATTTCACCAGTTTTTTGCAAGGTTTAAAGTAGTAATGTTGTTTCAAACAATTTATAACATGCAAACAATAGAGTAAGCCCATAATACTGTATACATATATGGAAAAACATTTTTTTTTCATTTTTAACTAACTTCTTCACATTTTCAAATGACAGAGCTCAACATTTTTTTTCAGCATTTCAAATTAACCTAAAGTCCACATATTTACAATCACTTTCTCATAACGTACTCCATCTTCAACCAGTCACTTAGGCAAACTAACTTCTTCACATTTTCAAATGACAGAGCTTAGCATTCTTGCTAATGGAAGTAGCATTCTTGCTAACGTCGGCGAAAACATGCTTCGCCCGAAGATGGTATTTTAGGCTGTTTGTGCTTCGGTGAAAAGAAAATTCATCGTTGCAATAGGTACATACCACCTTGGTTTTATCCACGCTCCCATCGGGGTTTTTAAAAAAAATTAATTTGCCACCAACCACACTTTTTGGACTATCCACGTTCATCTTTTAAATCACGTTTGTTTTCCAAGCCGAGTCTGTCTTTCCAGAAGTGACGTACGTGAGCTCATTTGCGCATGCGCATATCAGTTGCACGGGAGGCGAGCTGCTCTCTTCTTCTGCTGGCGGTTGGCAAACGACTTTAAGCGCATTACTGCCCCCACTAGACTGAAAGTGCGATTAATCTTCATTTTTATAATATTAACTGATTAATCATTTTACATTAATCTCATGAGTTAAAGCGTTAACTTTCCCAGCCCTAATATATATATATATATATATATATATATATATATATATATATATATATATATATATATATATATATATATATATATATATATATATATATATATATATATATATATATATATATATATATATATATATATATATATATATATATATATATATATATATATATATATATATATATATATATATATATATATATATATATATATATATATATATATATATATATATATATATATATATATATATATATATATATATATATATATATATATATATATATATATATATATATATATATAAATATATATATATATATATATATATATATATATATATATATATATATATATATATATATATATATATATATATATATATATATATATATATATATATATATATATATATATATATATATATATATATATATATATATATATATATATATATATATATATATATATATATATATGTGTGTGTGTGTGTGTGTGTGTGTGTGTGAGTGTGTGTGTGTGTGTGCATCTCAATTATCAAAATGTTCTGTTAATGGGTAATTCATGAGAATTTAGTTGCTCTAGCAGTTTAATTACATTGCTAAAAAAGAGCAGATATGTGGAATCAAACAACAAGTGTCATACTTATTCCTACAATTTTCTGAAAAAAGTTAAATTCTCCTTTAATATTGCAGTAAACTTTTTTTGAACCCTTTTTTGTGGTTTGCCCTAGAAAACTCTTTCAGTAAACCAGGATGAATCATACCTTCAGATATGGGACAACCTAATAAAAAGTCGCCTCAGTAGATGTGATTAATTACAGCAGAACTGAAGGGGGATGTCAAACTCACGAATGTGAAAAGTGGCCTGCTGTAAAAGAATGGACACCCTGAAACCATTGGGATAAAGTATTTTTCTACCTGCACAGTTGATAAAATTTACACCCTGCAACAACAAAAATAATATTTCCAAGTCATTTAAAGAAATGATTGAGACCCTACCTCAGCGGATAAGAGATACAGCTGAGCATTCATTTTGGACATTTTATTGGCAGGATGGGAACAGTTAGCGCTCAGTATTCTTGCATGTGTCTTCTCTTTGGTGTTTTCAGTGAGTGATCATTCACGCACTTGTCATGTACCTCCACCACCTCTCATCAGAACAAATAAGAGATTAAAACAGTCGTCAGGAACAGAAGCCTGCGACAGGAAAGGATCAAGAACAACGCTGACAGCTGCTCACCGCAATCCACACAATATGGATTTCTTTTGTCTCAGGGTTTAGAAAGAGCGGCACCCACTCAGCAGCTCAGCTTCTTCTCTTCATTTATTTATTTTTATTTTTATTTTTTTTACTGCTGCTGCAGCAATGAATACTGAGCAAAATATTTTCAGGCATTAACAACTAATATTATTATTATGAAAGGTCTAACTTTCTCTAAATGAATGCATAGTGCCCGTCTCCTCCCTGTTCTTGCCTGAGTTTTAAGCTGAGGTTACATAAAGAGACACAGTTAAAGCCAAATTTTTTGTGTTTTCAAGTTTGCTAAGCAGGGTTGGCCATCTTGAGGTTGACTTGAAAAGTTAGTGAGTTTTAGACGCTTATTCAATTGTTACTTTCTGATTTTCACTATAATCTGTCCAGTGAGTCATAGACTATTTTGCAGTGGACACGCAATTTTGCATAGTTTGTATTTTGCAATATTTTGAATATTTATTTGCAGTGGACAATGTTGACTCTAACAGGTGAAAGTCAAAGTTTCAATATACAGAGCTCGTAGTAAATGCTGTGGATTAGTCTTTGTGCAGAAAAATGTTGATTAACTATGATGACCATCGTGAATTAGTTTTTTCAAGTGTAAATGTACCTCCAGTCCAATCAATGATTTCTGAGAGTTTCAATAAAATCTATTCAGTGGTTTATTCAATATTTTGCTAACAGACTGAGTTGAACTCATTAGATAATAGCAATGTTTTATAAGCAGATCTATGAGTTGGCGCTCTGGTTGTGGGTTTGGCTTGACACCAAACTACTGCCCCAACAAGTTGTAGCACATTAATTGTAAAATTGGTTTAAGCCATTCTTATGGTTCTTGAGGTTTGCTGGTGGTCATCTTGAATGGTTTTGGTTCCAAAAGTTAATTAATGGTAGAGATACATGCAGTGATTTCTTTCTACTAATTGTATTAAAACCTGCCAACTGGTTCATGATATATTTATTGTATTTTATTATTGTGTGAATACAGCTGGCTATGTTTTAAAAGGCCATCATAAAGGGAGAATTGATTGTATTTTAAATATCTAGTGGTGGTGATCACATAATGTTTTAATACCAGTATTTTTTCCAAGAAAACCCAGTAATATGATCATGATTTTATAACACTGAAATAAAAACAAAAGGTATGTTGTGTTTAAATTTATCTTCTAGTTCCACAGAGAGGGTGATGAGTTGTGCCTCAGGCAGTAATGTCAAAAACTGCCTTTCTGTGATGTCAACTGATTTGCATACACATAATGTAGGGCAACTCAAATATTAGGCTCTGCTATATATTTTCAGATAATGTCAAACTACCCAAATAAAAATATCCCCTGAAACCTTTTTACGGATTTTTTTTTATTTTAAATCAGGTAAGAGCTTATTAGTCAAAGTCCAAGTTTTTTTTTAATTTGTCATTCGCACCACATGTGGTACATGTGGTTGAATGAAATTGTGTACACAGGTTCCCAGTTACATCCAACAATAAAATGTAAAAGGAAAACGTAATAATAGCTAAAATATGAACTAAGAAAAACATTAACTAAAAATATGCTAAGCACTAATGGCATAAAAACAATACGCCGAACAGCAGCATGAACATGGGTCTGTGTGAGCAGATGAGTCCCCTTGTGCGTCGGTGTCTCCTGTGGTCTATTCCTGCTCCTCTGTTTACACCTTCATGTGATTAGCTCTTGCCTCCCACCTGTTGCCTTCAAATGTGTTTATGTTTATCCCCTCATTAGTCTGTATTTATATTTGGCATGTTGCCACTGTTTTACTGTTCGAGTATTAACCTCCTATGGTGTCATGCTCTGTTCCTGCTCCTCCCGTAATCCTTGTCCTTTATGTAAGTTTTGCTGCCATGTCAACCATTTGTTTTGGTTAATAAACAGTTTTAGTTATTTAATACTCTGAGGTCCCTGTGTCTTGCCTGTGTTTGGGTTCAACCTGCACGAGATCCTTACAGAAACCTTGGACCAAACAATGAACCCAGCAGGCTGCCCATTCCTGGCTATGCTCTCCCTGAATTATGAGTGGCAGCTACTCAGGGTAACACGTTACTATGTGGATATGTGGCCACCTCTAGTGATCTGTGATGAAGATGGGTGGCCACAGAGGACATGATCGGCAATTTTGTTTTTTAACTACTCTACAACGCTCCAAGAATGAAGGAGTTTCTGGACTAGGTGCTGGAGAAATTCTAGAGTCCTTTTGCTGACTCTCTATTGCTCTGACCTGTATTGAACCATCACTTCGTACGAGTTGCCTGAGGGATCAACTCCTCTCCATATCTCTTCTTGTCACCGTCGAAAGAGGGGCCAAAGTCGAACCCAAGCCCAGTCCACTGACCCTCCTCCTTCGCCGACCGCTCCTTCCTTAGTCTCAATGGTTGGCGGCTACGATGGAACCACCTGCTTCTAATGTCTACAAGTGTGTCCTGGAGGATGTCTCACATCTTTTCTTGGAGAGGGTCCAGCAGGACACCCCTCAAAGTACTTTTAGTGTCTCCGAGGGGGTTCCAGATGACACCTTTCATTCTTTTTCTATGAGAGTCCAGAAGGACACTATCACTACCTTTCCTCGTCCTCAGAGTTTCCCAAGTCTTCAGAGTTCCTCACGTCCTCAGAGTTCTTCACGTCTCCACCAGAGGTCTCTGCGTCACCAGAGGTATTTGAGTCTCCAGAGGTCTCAGAGTCTCCAGAGGTCATTGAGTCTCTAGAAGTCCACAGAATCTCAAGAATTCCAAAGTCTCCAGAAGTCCCATAATCTCATGTGGGTCCTGAGTCTCCTATGGATCCTGAGTCATTAGAGAGTTCCATGCCTCCTAAAGTAGCTATGACTACTGCAGCCACATACAGTATATCTCACTGAAAACTGCAGTCCCTGAGGTCTCCATGACTACTGAAGTCCTTGATGTCTTTATGACAGTTGCAGCCCCAAGGTCTCCATGACAACTGCAGCCACCAAAGTCCCTACTCCAGCTGCAGTCCCCCTGGTCCCCATGACAACTGCATTCCCCTTGGTCCCCACAACAGTTGCAGACCCCGATATCTCTACAACAGCTGTATCTCCCAAGTTGTCTATGACACTGGCAGCCTCCAAGGTCTGTTTGAAAGCTGCAGATAACCTGATCTCAACATCTGGTGCTGAACTCCTCCTTGGCGATGTACGGTCTCAGGGCCACCCACCAGAGCTTCTTCCCAGAGATGGACGGTCTCCTGGCCGCCCACCAGAGCTCCTCCCCAGCAATCAACAGTATTCTGGTGGCCCACCTGAGCTCCTTCCCCTGGATGGATGGTCTCCCGGCCGCCCTACTGGACCTTTGTACTTGTGTTGGACAGTCTCCTGACTGTCCACCTGAACTTTTTGTGTAGCCCCCTGTGTTTTTTTCCTGTGTTAAGTTCCCAGGCCTTGCCCTGTCTGGTTTTGGTTTTTCTTTGCATTTTCCTTGGTGACCTTCATTCTCTCGGTTCCCCTCCCACCACCAACTAAGTTGTGCGGGGAAGTTCTTGAGATATTAAGAGATGCCTTTAGAGGTGTGTGTGTGTGTGAGTGTGTGTGTGTGGGGGGGGTGTTACTGTGAGGATTGTATTCTATTGTACATCTGTGTCTCCCTCCTGTGGTCTGTTCTTGCGCTTCTGTTTTCCCCTTCATGTGATTAGCTCTTGCCTCCCACCTGTTGCCTTCACAGGCATTTATGTTTATCCCTTCATTAGTCTGTCTTTACATTCAGTGTTGTCACTGTTTCCCGTCCAAGGATGAACCTCCTATGGTGTCATGATCTGAAAGTTATGCACTATAACCGGTGATGGGAATAACGGAGTTACAAATAAACGGCGTTACAAACGGAGTTCTTTTTTTCATTAACGGGTAATCTAAGTAGTTACTATGTCTATCGTTACAACGCCGTTACCGTTACAAACACTAAATGGGGGTACGTTACTTTCAGTCTTCCGCGCGCAGGCTCTCGTGCTGTTTGTTTACGTTTTTTCCCCTTGGTGAGGGAGGGTGGAGGGGGAGGAAGCAGAGGGGAGGGAGGGTAGGAGCATAGACGTGGGAGCAGAGGGGAGGGAGGGGCGAAACAACAAGGATGATGCTGATTGGCTAAGGTAGAGTGTCAGGTAGAGGTCAGCCAATCGGTTTTGTTGTTCAGCTCACACACGCTGCTGAAACAGAAGTCTGGCAGCAATGGCGATTCTGGAGGGAAAGTTGGCGTTTTCAAAGTGGAAATACAGAAATTACTTTACTCTCCTTGTAGCCTGGTTAAAACCAGACCCTGTCCTTCACTTCGCTTCAGACTAGGGTCTGGGACCTCTCCATTTTAAAACGATTCTTTCTGGAGGCGTTGGCCTCTGCTGAGGAACAAAACCATTGGATATTTTGAACAGGGAAAGCATTCTGCTCCCTCCCCTCAGAGCCACCCCCCGTGCTCTGGTGAACTTGACAACTGCTCCGCCTCCTGCAGCTTTTCTCTCGCTGCTGGCTGCCGCGCTGGAAATCCTGTGTTTATATGTTATAAAACGTTTAAATAAAATAAAATAAAACCATGGATCGCTGGTCCAGCTCACCAGAAGACCAGAAAATCTGATGGGACTCGGGCAGCAACGTAAAACCCGAGTTTAATTCTCGTGACAACCTCAGCCATTTCCTTGTTCATTTCAGCGGAGGGAGAGAAGGAGGAGGGAGCGAGCGATCACTTGACTTTTGGCCCAAAAAACAAAAGAAAACTCCAGATAAGGGATTAAGAAGGGGAAATTAATAAATTTGTGTCACATATAAAACAGTTCTGCATCGCTTTGAATGAGAACATGCCGGTGCTCGCTGACTGCGCGCTGGCAGAGCCCTTTTATAGGGCTCTGCGCGCTGGGACAGGTGGGGGCGTGGGTTAGGGTCCAAAACTCCGTCCCTTCTGTTCTCTGATTGGTCCGAACAAAAATCTACCGGAGAAATGGTTGTTAATGAGAGAAGTCCCAGACTGTGCAGTGAAGGGAAATGAGAATTGAGCGGAGCTGTGCAGGAAGGCGAGGGTCAGGCTACTCTCCTTGAGGTAAAAGGCAAGAATGTGCATGTGAAGTGTACATTATGTCCCAGAGCGTCTACGTCCGTCGTAATCTGATCTGATGAAGCATCAACTGCTCAGGTAATTCAGCTTTTCAGTACTGTTTTAAAAGTACTTCATATTGTGAAAATGGTTCTTTTGTTTTTAAGAAAATACTTGAAGAACCAGTTGTGTGAGGGTTTGATTTTATTTTACACTACAAAGCACTTATTTTAACTGTTTACTTTTATTTCTAAGAAAACACTTGAACAGTACAGGGTGTACATAGAGCTGAAAACACAATTGTTATATTATTTTGTTAACCTGTATTTTGCAATGAAGAAAAAACTTGAAGTATAGTATGTCAACCAGTCATGTTCTGTTGAGGTGCTGTAATTATTTCTACTTAAAATTCGTAGATATATCTAAACTTAAACCAACCAAACAAACAATAGTTACTTTCCCTGGTAACTAATTACTTTTATAGGTGAGTAATTCAGTTACTAACTCAGTTACTTTTTGGGCGAAGTAACTAGTAACTATAATTAATTACTTTTTTGAAGTAACATTCCCAACAACTCATGTTCCCTGAAGGAAGGGAACGAGGTGCAACACTATTGCTATGGGAAATTGCGCCCCCCGCGTGATTACCTGAAGGAATACATTCACGCCTTTATGGCAGAGGGCGTCAGCGTCACCCCAGAGGCCCCGTCCTCTGGGTACTTAAGGCGCGGACGCCCATCCTACTTTCTCCAAGTGCACTTCACTGAGCTTCAGCATTGAAAAGGGCCAACTGTGTTGCACCTCGTTCCCTTCCTTCAGGGAACATGAGTTATGGTGCATAACTTTCAGTTCCCTTATCAGTCAGGTCTCTCAGTGCAACACTATTGCTATGGGAACGTAATTAATTCATGCCCTTGAAATGCTCAGTAAAATGCATGCTTGTGAGAACTTCTGCCTTTATACAATAGGCATCTCTCGGCCGCTCTCTACAGTGTATTTAGAGGGCACAGCACGATGAAAGAACGTTACATGCAGAAACATTCACCTGATGTTTCCGTTAGACGTTTCCGTGGAGCCCCAGCTAGAGGTAGCACAGATGTGCGCCGCTGGTACGTTGCTCACCACCTCCTACTTCCTTGGATAATGTGGGAAGTGGGAAGAAAAAAGATCAAAGCCCCTTAGACTTCTGAAATTTCAGATGGCACCATTGAGGTATAAACCTATTTTTATACACATGATGACCTTTGACCTCTCAGGGGAAAATCTTGTGTACACACCGGGTGCACAGATAAGCTTAAAAATTCCCCTATCTGCTTACTGAGCAGATGATTCTTAGGACTGGCCAATGGGCCCAGCTTGGGGCCAGAGACATGTTGGTGGGGGATCCCTTCCTCAGTACACTCCTCATGAGAGCATGTGCACCAAGGGTTTCCCTTTTTTTCTTTTTCTTTAAGGAGACCGGTCAGGCCTGAGGCCTTCAAACTGTTCCCTTAAGTGGCCAGGCTGAAAGCTGCCACAGCTCTGGACGTGGGTGGAGAAGCTGCCCATGTGCCTGGGTCAGCAGGTCCCTGTGAGAGGGTAGCTGCCATGGCGTCCCTGACAGCATTGAGATCAGCTCCGGGAACCACGGTTTCTGTGGCCACCTGGGGACTATCAGTATCAGGGAGAGGGCTCCCCTGCGTACACGTTCCAGCGTCACTTGTATCAGAGGGACAGGTGGAAAAACGTAATATAGCACCCCTGCTGGCCAGTCATGGGCCAATGCATCCGTTCCCAGCGGTGCGTCTGTCTCTTTTAGAGAGAAGTAGAGGTCACATTGTGAGCTGGTCCTGCATGCAAACAGGTCTACAGAGGCTCTCCGTACTGTGACCAAATCTGATCCATGACCCGTGGGTTCAGCCTCCATTCTGATGCCAAGAGAGGTCCTCTTGAGAGGGCGTCCGCTCCATAGTTCAACTCACCCGGGATATGAGTCACCCCAAGTGACAATATCCTTTGGGCACATCACGTGAGCAGTTTCTGCGTCAGACCGATGAGGGCTCGGGATCTCGTCCCTCCTTCCCTGTTGATGAAGGACACCATGATCCTGTTATCTGATTTCACTAGGACATGCTGCCCTGCAATCAGACTTTTTCCAAAAAAGTGTTTCACTGACAGGAATACGGCCCACAATTCCAGGAAGTTGATGTGTAATCTTTCTTCCTACTGCTTCCAAAGGCCTTGGGCATTCTGATTTCTGTAGACTGCCCTCCATCCTGTTTTTGAGGCGTCTGTCGTGATAACTACATGGGATGACACCCATCCCAATGCGACCCCTTCCGTGAACACGGACGAGTCCTTCCATGGTTCAAGGGCCCTCAGGCATTCTGAACCGATCCAAATTTTTCCTGCTTGCCTAAAAGGGGCAGGGCGTGTCTGTTGGTTTAGCCATATTTGCAAGGCCCGCATTTTCAACAGTGCGTGTGGCACACAGGGTATGGCCACCACCAAGAGGCCCAAGAGACGTTGGCATGTTTTTAGGGAAACCCGCTGATTCAGTCCAAACTTTGCCAGGCAATGGCGAATTGAGGAAATGCGTTCCTCTGAGAGCCATGCTCTGTACCGGGCGGTGTCGACCTGTACTCCCAGAAATACGGTAATCCGTGATGGATTCAGGTTGCTCTTTTGTAGGTTTATGACAAAACCGAGAGCCTCCAGGTGGGAGATCACTCTACAGGAGTGCAACTGAGCCTGCATTTTGCATCCAGTCAGAATCAGGAGGTCATCTAGGTAATTCATAATTCTGACCCCTTGACTCCTGAGAGGGGCCAGTGCCACGTCCAAACATTTTGTAAATGTGCGCAAAGCAGTCTTTAAACCGAAAGGTAAAGCCTTGAATTTGTATGCTGTTCCTTCGAATGCAAAGCGGAGGTATTTTCTGTGTCTCCTCCACATGCTCACGTGGAAATAAGCGTATTTTAAATCAACAGTGCATGCGTAGTCTCCTGGTCTTACAGACTGGAGGACCTGCCGCAATGTGAGCATCCTGAACTTGAATGTTTTTATTATTTTGTTCAGCGTCCTGAGATCGAGGATCGGCCTTAGGGATTGATCTCTTTTGGGTACCAGGAAGTACTTGCTATAGTGACCGGAGGGTAGTTTGTGTTTTGGGACAGTGCTTAATACTCCTTTCTGTAGCATTGTTGATACTTCCTCGCTCAGCACGTGTGCCCGTGCTAAGTTGATGTTATACTGCTGCACCCCTGTGAAGGGAGGCGGTCCCTTGAGGAACTGCAGCCTGAGCCCGTGACGCACAGTCGTCATAATCCATTCGTTTGGCAGACACGCCCTCCAGGCTTGCACGTGCGCCGTGAGCCTGGAAGGCATGTTTATTTGTTGTTTGTGCGTGGGAAGGGTGGCCTTTGACCCCTCTCGCATGCTCCAGAGCGAGCTGGTCTGTCCGACAGAGGACGCAGCGAAGTCTGACTGCCTCAGGCAGAGCTTGTGCGTCCTACTACGGTTCATAGTCTGACCTAGCAGTTTGTGTTTCACAAAGGCGGGGCTTGAGTCAAGAACCAGGGCAGACTGTGCTTTGGTACTTTTATTTTTGTGTATGGATGAACAAGTGTTTGTTTTTATTACATACAGTAGATGAGTCATGTTTCGTGCACACACACATGTCACCAGCTCCTCGTAACATTTTACAAACAAAGTCTGGGCTCAAAAAGTTTGGTTCCCATACCACTTGGGTGGGCAAACCTGTAAAAATGTGATGTCGTCCCGTTTCATCAGGACCGGATCTGCTTCTCGCCTGGGTTTACCGAAGAGGTTCTGGGCCGAGCCGCCTAGCGATGAAAAGGCTCCCCGTCGCGGGCATGTCTCTTCTGCGGGGGTGACGTGTGTGCTCCCTGGGGGAGGGCAAAACTCTTTCTTGGCAGCCCCTCACGGAGGGCTTCTGCCTGTTTACGCCTTTGCTCTAACCTAGCCTGGATGCGTTGCAGAACTCTCCAGAAGAGTCCCATCGGCTTGATCGGGTGTTGTAGAAAGAGGGACCCCTGACTTTCCGAGAGGTCCGTCAAAGTCATCCACAGGTGGCGTTGGACGACAACCATTTCCGCCATCAATCTACCCTGTGTGATGGTTATCGTCCCCATCATGCGGAGCACGAAGTCAGAGGCCCTGCGGGCCTCCTCCAGGGCCTTTTCTGTGGCCTGTTCATTTGTTGTTACCTGGAGCTCCTGCAGATTTTCTGCCAGGTACGCCTGTATCATGGTCGAAGCATTCATCGCAAGCGCCGCGAGGCCCTGAGCTCGGTAACACTTATCGAGCTGTTTCTCCGAAGCGCGGCAGGCCTCCCTGGGCAATGCTGGTTTCGCGCCCGCTGTTGCGGGGGCCAGACGAGACACCAGGGTCTCCTCTATCTGTGGGATGCTGGCGAGTCCTGCTGCCTCCATCCCGGCAACATCCAGGAACCGAGAGAGCGGTAGCGTCATGGGAGCTCCGGGATCAGCCCAGGAGCGTGTGAGCTCAGGAAATCTGGAAAAATGGGCATTCTTTGCCTCGTTGTCGGCTGCTGTTTCGCATAGAAATAATTTCCTGCCAGCATTGTAACCTGTTGGCGATGCGTGGGGTCTGGCCACGTGACCTGCAGTGTATCCGCGGCCCTACGACACAAGTCGAACATAGCAGGGACCGAGATGTCCAATTCCGGCAGTACTGGCGCCAGGTTTTGGGAGGAGTCCACACTTTCCCCCTTGTAACCATACTCGGCGTCTTGGTCAGATACTTCGGGCGTCGAGTCCCCGACCGGGACCGACGTGTCTAAACCATTTTCTCCCCCAGCCTGACCGTTGAATTCTAGGTCTGTGTTCTCGAGCTCCGGTTCGGGAGCGAGTGGTTCCGTTGGACCTGTGGCCTTCCGCACCGCAGCCTTGCCCATTGCTTTAGCCACTGCGTCCACACAGCGCTTTCTCACGGCCGCCGGCATCTGGCTGCAGTATGGGCAGGAGTCGGGGGATCCCAGCGCTGTTTTCGCGTGCAGAATACCCAGGCAGACGGGACAGGCCTCGTGGGTGTCCGTCGCCAACAGGAAGTAGCCGCAGCCGCTGGGACAGGGGTGCGAGCGAGGGCTCGCTGTCCTGCTGGTTTTCTTTGGAATCTTGGTCTTCCGTTTTCCCTTCTCGGGGGCCATGTCCGAGAAGCGTCGAGGTTGTTCCTTAATTTCTTTTGTTCGAAGATGTCCTCTCCGTCACATCGCTTTCGCTGGCTAGCCTGCTACTTGATTAGTAGGGTAGAGTTGTGACGCAGTTAGAGCCGTCGATCGAAGCAGCTGCGGAGAGAGAAGAAAAGCTTTGAGGTTAGGTAGAGAACGCTGGACTAGCTTTCGCCAGCCCAGTAGTACGTAGGCAATTTCTCTGTACGCTCAGCGTAGGGAGCAAGCTCACCTCTAGTCGAGCGATGTGACAACAGAGAAGTCCCACAAAGTTCAGGTTTTAGCGAGGTGAAGGGCAAAAGGAGAAAGTAGGATGGGCGTCCGCGCCTTAAGTACCCAGAGGGTGGGGCCTCTGGGGTGACGCTGACGCCCCCTGCCGTAAAGGCGTGAATGTATTCCTTCAGGTAATAGCGCGGGGGCGCAATTTCCCATAGCAATAGTGTTGCACCGAGAGACCTGACTGATAAGGGAACTGTTCCTGCTCCTCTTGTGATCCTTTTCCGTTATGCAAGTTTTGCTGCCAGGTCAGCCTTTTGTTTTTGTTAATAAACAGTTTTAGTTATTTAATACTCTGAGGTCTCTGTGTCTTGCCTGTGTTTGGGCTCAACCTGCACCAGATCCTGCCAATAAATCATCAATAAAACATTGAGTTAATATTATTTTATGTACTGTATGACTGATTAAAGTTCAAAGTTAATCCTATTCAAAATGGCCACCTCCGCTACATAATATTATCCAAAACAAAATGTCTATAATGTCGATGTAGCGAAAATTATTAACAATACATGCTCAGAGTGTCAGATTGTGCAAAACTTTATTGTCCACATTTGACCTAAATGGCTAAAACCATTATATACTCAACATGTGATTATTTTAGTTTAAAGCTTTGGCACAAAAGGCAGTGAGTGATATGCCTACCAATGCCATCCATCCATCCATTATCTTTTACCCGCTTCTTCCATTTTGGGTCACATGGGGTCGCCAGTGCCCACATCCAGCAATCACTGTGCGAGGGGTGGGGTACACCCTGGACGGGTCTCCAGTCCATCACAGGGACACATAGAGACAAATGAGACAAACAACCATTCACTCTCTCACTCACACCTAAGGACAATTTAAAGTTACCAATCAGTCTAACATGCATGTTCTGTCTGTGGGAGGAAACCAGAGTACCTGGAGAAAACCCACGCATGCACGGAGAGAACATGCAAACTCCACACAGAAAGGGCAGCCAGACCAGGATTTGAAACAGGGACCTGCTCCCTGAGAGGCAGCAGCTCTACCAGTTGTGCCACTGTGCTGCCCTGATATGCATACATTTAAAGAATAATGGGCCTATAATATTTTATGTGTATTGTAATTGACTTGTGGGTATAAAGTACACAAACTACAAAAACTGCCAACCCCAAAATGAATTGGTTTACTGTTTTACTGTACCACTGCTTCACATGCTGACCAAATGTTCTCTGCATTGGCAGCACATTTTTGTGTGTGAGCAACTTTGCTCTGTGATGAAAAAAAAAATCTAGACATCACCCAGGAGTAACATCACTGATAACCTTGTTTTCATTTGAACTGAATTATGTTCTGAAGTTAACCAAACCAGTGTAATCACTCAAGCTTACATGCGAGCTTCAAAGTATCTCCTTACATGTATATTTATTTAGATTCTCTTTTTGTTTTCTGCTTTAATGGAACACTCATAGCATATTTTTATATGCATTTTTTTGTTCTTGTTTTCACTATATGTGGTAAAATGTTTGTATTCTACAATAACAAGCACACTTCCTGCTGCCCATGAGTCAAAATGACCCACAGAGTCGCAGCTTGAAAACTGAAGCCTTTTTGGTCATTCTGACCCAAGCACTACAGAAGTATTACATAAATGTGTATTGTTCAACCCCTGACAAGCCAGAGAGTTAAAGTAATAGAGAAATAATGAAGTTCCATACATTTTGGTCAAATCTTGAAAATAATCTTATCCTGCTATATTTGAGAGCCTATATCAGGTAATCTAGCACTATCAGTAAGTGCATGGAGTATCTGTTTTAAATAAGTGTTTGCTACTACCACACCAAATTGGAGCTCAGTATCTTACCAAGGGGCCAAGATGGTGTGGTGGCAGGGCAGCCGACTTGGGACTCGAAAGACCCAGGTTCGAACCCCTGTCAATGCATACCTTGTGGTGTGTATGAGCAGCACACCTCATCCCCTAATTGCTCCCCGGGCGCTCTATAGCTGCCCACTGCCCCACCTGGTGGTGGTTGGGTTAAATGCTGAGACAAATTTTGCTGGATGCACCCAACTTTTGCCCACACTGCAGCCAGATGCTGGAGGCAGTGAGGAGGCACCGGGCGGTCTTCGTCACCAAGGCTATGGGGGCTGCGGCGGGGCCGGCAGACCCGGACATCACTGAGCCTCTGACTCCCACGCCGGAGCTCGAGAGCATGGCTTTGGATGACAACACCCGAGTCGAATGGGGCGACAGCCCAGATGTGCTGGCCCCCATGGTGGACTTAACTGTCGACTTTGACACTCGAGGCATTATGAACAAGGACGAGATCTCGATTTCAGCCTCAGGTGAATTTTCTGCGGACGAGGCCGACGTCGGGTACGGGGAAAAGGGAGAAGACCTCTCCCGCACCCCGGTACCTGTGCTCCCTGAGACGGACTTTTCCATCCCTGCTCTATTCGACTTCTGTCACAGAGCAACGGACGCGCTGCAAATCCCATGGCCGGAGCCTCCACCTTGTCAACAAGTCATGAGGTAGGCAGGAAATTATTTTTATTCAAAGCAGCAGGCCGCCACGAGGAAAAGGATGCCCGTCTTCCTGGACTTCCTCACAGAACTGACTCGCACCTGGTCTCAGCCCAGGGCGCCCATGCTGTTACCGCTCTCACAGTTCCCTTTCAGTTTGGTCTCTCGGTGCAACATACTTGCTTTGGGAATTGCGCCCCCGCTTGATTACCTGAAGGAATACATTCACGCCTTTACGGCATGGGCGTCAGCGTCGCGCCAGAGGCCCCGCCCTCTGTGCATTTAAGCGACCGACGCCCGTCCATCTTTCTCTTTTTCGCCCTTCACCTCGCTTAAACACCTGAACATCGCGGGACCTCTCTGTTGTTGCGTCGCTTGATTGAGGTGAGCTTGCTCCCTACACTGAACGTACAGAGACATTTTCCTGCATACTACTGGGATGGCGAAAGCTAGTCCAGCATTTTTCTACTTACCTGAAGTTTTTCTTCTCTTCCGTAGCTTTGCTCGACGGCGCTAACTGCGTCAAAACCGTCTGCTAATCTCTAGCAGTCTACCAGCGAAAGGAAGACGATGGAGAAGATGGCTTTGAACAAAAGGAAACTAGGACCAACTTCTACTCTCCTCGTCTCCGGACATGGCTCCCGAGAAGGGAAAGCGGAGGACAAAGAAGAAGAAAACCAGGACAACGACTCCTCGCTCGCGCCCATGCCCCAGCGGATGCGGCTACTCCCTCTCGGCGACGGACACCCACGAGGCCTGTACTGTCTGCCTAGGGATCCTACACGCGAGAAAAGCGTTGGAATCCCCCGACTCCTGCCTCCACTGCCGTCAAATGACGGCCACAGTGAGGAAACGCCGCACGAACATGTTGGCCAAATCTATGGCAAGGACCGCGGCGATGAAGGTCGCACATCACACTAAGCTGCTTGCTCCCGAACCGGAGACCAAAAACGTGGACCTGGAGTGCAGTGGCCGAGTCGGAGAGGACAATGCGTTGGAATCCTCACTTGCCGTCGAGGACTCGACGCCAGAAGTGTCCGACATAGACGCCGAATACGGTGACAAGGGAGAAATTGCGAATTCCTCCCAGAACTTGGCGTAGAACCTTCCGGAAACGGACTTGTCGGTACCCGCTCTGTTCGACCTGTGCCACAGGGCCGCTGATGCCCTGCAGGTCACGTGGCCAGACCCCAAGCCTCACCAACAAGCTACAAGGCTGGCGGGAAGCTACTTCTGCGTGAAGCAACCGACAATGTCGCAAAAGATGCCAATTTTTCCGGACTTTCTCATGGAACTCAAACGCTCCTGGGTGGAACCCAAGGCTCCCATCATGCTGCCATTGTCCTGACTCTTGGATGTCGTGGGAATGGAGGCTCTGGACCTCACCAGCACACCCCCGATAGAGGAGTCTCTGGCGGCTCACCTGGCCCCCACAGCCACGGGGTTGAAACCAACGCTACCCAGCAGGGCCTGCCGCACTTCAGAGAAACAACTTGAGAAGTGCTACAAGGCCCAAGGCCTCGCGGCTCACGCAATGAATGCATCGGGCATGGTGCAAGCGTACCTGGCAGAAAAAACTATAGAATATCCAGGTAACAAAGGACAAACAGGCCTCATCTGAGGCCATAGAAGAGGCCCGCCGTACCTCTGACCTCGTGCTCAGCATGATGGGGACAGTAGCTATTTCCCAGGGCAAAGCAATGGTAGAAATAGTTGTCGCCCAATGCCATCTTTGGCTAACACTGTCGGACTTCCCGGAGAACCAGAGGTCCACTTTCCTACAGCACCCGATCGAGTCGACGGGACTCTTTGGGAGAGCCCTGGAACGTGTCCAGGCGAGGTTGGAACAAAGACGCAAACAAGCGGAAGCCCTCCGCGAGCGTTTGCCAATGAAAAAATTTGTCCCACCAAAGGAAAACACGCGTGGTCTCCCACAAAAGAGACCCGAGGGGGACTGTGAGGCTTCTCAGTACCGTCCGAGTGCTACTTCGACCTCCTCCTACGGAAACCAGTTTTGGACCTGATGAGCCAGGAAGAACTGATAACTTTACAGGTTTGCCCGGCCACAAGTTACGGGAACCTAACTTTCTGATCCCAGTCTCTGCTTGTAAAAAAAACTACGAGGAGCTGGTGACATGCGTGCGCGCACCAAACATGACTCGCCTACTGTGTATGTAAACAAAACAGTCACTGTTTCAAACATGTACAAAAATAAAAGTACCAAAGCATAGACTGCCCTGGTTCTTGACTCGAGTCCCATTTTTATAAAACCCAGACCGCATGGTCAAACTATGAACCACAGCAAGATTCACGAGGTCCGCCAGAGACGGCCTGATCTCGCGATAACTTCTGTTGGTCCGAGCAACCTGCTCGAAAAAGCGCGAGAGGGGGTCAAAGGTCACCACTTTGGCGCTGAAACACGAGGAGCAACAATTCAACATGCCATCCAGGCTCAGCGCGCATGCGTAGGCTTGGGAGGCGTGTCTACCAAATGATTGGGTCATGACAACAACACGCCACGGGCTCAAGTTGCAGTTCTCAAAGAGACCACCCCGTTTCTCAGGGGTGTTGCAATCTAAGATCAACCCTGCACACGCACACGTGCTAAGGGAGGAAGTTTCAATTATGCTACAAAAGAGAGTGATTAGTTTGGTCTCAGGACGCAAACTACGCTCTGGCAACTACAGCAAGTACTTCCTGGTGCCCAAAAAGGACAGTTCCTTGAGACCGATTCTGGATCTCAGGATTCTCAATAAAAGAATTAAAACTTTCAAGTTCCAGATGCTTACACTGCGGCAAGTTCTCCAGTCTGTGAGACCAGGAGACTACACATGTACAATGGATTTGAAAGACGCCCATTTCCATATAGGCGTGTGGAGGAGACACAGAAAGTTCCTCCGTTTTGCATTTGAAGGTAACGCTTATGAATTCAAAGCCTTACCCTTCGGTTTAAAGACTGCTCCGCGTACATTTACTAAATGTCTAGATGCAGCACTGACCCCTCTTAGGAATCAAGGACTCAGGGTCTTGAATTACCTGGACGACCTGCTAATTCTGGCTGGAAGCAGAAGGCAGGTGCTGTCACACTCCTTTAAGGTGATCTCTCATCTGGAGTCTCTCGGTTTTGTCATAAACCTACAGAAAAGCGATCTGACTCCGTCACGGGTTACCGTATTTCTGGGTGTACAGATTGACACTGTTCAATATAGAGCATGGCTCTCGAAGGAAAGAGTTTCCTCCATTCGCCATTGCCTGGGAAAATTTAAACTGGACCATCGGGTCCCTGTGAAAACGTGCCAACGCCTGTTAGGCCTCTTGGCGGCAGCCATTACTTATGTGTCACGTGCATTATTGAAAATGCGGGCCATACAGGTATGGTTAAACCAGCAAATACAACCGCTCTGCCTAACCAAGCAGAAAAGGTTAGGATAGACCCAGAGTGTCTAAAGGCCCTGGAACCTTGGAGAGATCTGTCCGTTTTCACGGAAGGGGTCTCACTGGGAAGGGTGTCGTCCCGTGTAGTCATCACGACGGATGCCTCAAAAACAGGATGGGGGGCGATCTGCAGAAACCAGAATGCCTGTGGCCTTTGGAATGGGAAGGAAGCCAAATTACATATTAATTTCCTGGAATTGCTGGCCGTATTCCTGTCATTGAAATACTTATTCAATAAAGGTTTGGTTATTGGGCATCATATTCTGTTAAAATCAGATTACAGGACCACGGTGTCCTTCATCAACAGAGAGGGAGGGACGAGGCCCCAGGTCCTCCTCGATCTGACACGAAGGATGCTCACATGGTGTGCTCCAAGAATCTTGTCACTTAGGGCGACTCATGTCCCTGGTGATCTGAATTATGGAGCAGATGCCCTTTCAAGAGGGCCTCTCTTGGGGTCGGAATGGAACCTGAACCCACGAATCGTGGAACAGGTATGGTCACGTTTTGGTAGATTCTCTGAGGACCTGTTCACTTGCAGAACTAGCTCACACTGTGACCTCTACTTCTCCTTGAAGGAGACAGATGCTCCATTGGGGAAAGACACTGTGGCACATGATTGGTCAGAAGGGGTGCTCTACTATGCCTTTCCACCTATCCCTCTAATCGGGGCAACATTGGAACGGGTACGTCAGGGAGCTCTCTCCTTGATTCTCATAGCCCCCAGGTGTCTACACAAACCGTGGTTCCCGGAGTTGATCTCAGTGTTGTCGGGGACACCATGGCAATTACCTCCTCATAGGGACCTACTGACTCAGGCACATGCACAGCTTCTACACCCACTTCCAGGGTTGTGGCAACTTTCAGCCTGGCCTTTGAAAGGTACTGGCTAAAAGCCTAAGGCTTTGGTTGCTTTGTCCCAACACAAGCAATAATAACATTCACAAGGGTATCCCTTGATGTTTATGTTTTTTGCCTAGGAGTTATATAATGGAAGGGTTTCCCCTCTCCTTAACTGCTCTCCAACATCAGGATGGGCTCCACTTGTCAGTCGTGCCATAAATAAAAGAAAAAGAAAACATTGCTCCTCCTGTCCCTCAGAATGCTCAAAGGGAAACAGGAGTTGATGAGTACTCACACTACTGGAGCACGCTTAGGCTGTCTCTAATTGGTGTTGTATACATGGCCATGTGAGACATCATGTGGATGTCTCTCACATTTGACTTTTTTTCTCTTGGCATCTGCTCTCTACATCCCTTGTAGTAAGCCACTAGGAGATGCCCGTCTCTTAGGACGGAGGTTCTCACATGCATTTTGCTGAGCATTTCAAGGGCGTGAATGAATTACGTTTCCATAGCAAGTATGTTGCACCAAGAGACCAAACTGAAAGGGAACTGAAAGTTATGCACCATAACTCATGTTCCCTGAAGGGAGGGAACGAGGTGCAACATATCTGGCCCTTTTAATGCTGAAAGCTCAGTGAAGTGCAATTTTTGAGAAAGATGGACGGGCGTTGGTTGCTTAAATGCACAGAGGGCAGAGCCTCTGGCGCGACGCTGACGCCCATGCCGTAAAGGCGTGAATGTATTCCTTCAGGTAATCGCGCGGGGGCGCAATTCCCATAGCAAGTATGTTGCACCTCGTTCCCTTCTTTCAGGGAACATGAGTTATGGTGCATAACTTTCAGTTTCTCGACGTGGACGGGAAGGATGAGGTGGGAATAGCCAACGTGCCTCAAATTGAGGACACGTTGGCGTCTCATCTGGCTCCCAAGTCATCCGGGACAAAACCAACTCTCCCCAGCAAAGCCTGTCGAGCCTCTGCCTCTCTGCTCGAGAAGTGCTACAGGGCTCAGGGCTTCGTAGCGCGTATGATGAACGCGTCCGCATTAATGCAAGCTTACTTGGCTGAAAAACTACAGGAGCTCCAGGTAACGACAGACAAGCAAGCTGCCGCCGAGCTGCTGGATGAAGCCCGTAGGACAACAGACTTTGTGCTCCACATGATGGGGACAGCCGCTGTTGCTCAGGGCAGGGGAATGGCAGAAGTGGTCATCGCAATACGCCATCTGTGGATGATCCTGACTGACCTCCCGGAGGGACAGAAAATTCCTTTTCTCCACCATTCAATAGAACTGACGGGGCTTTTTGGAAAAGCGCTGAATCAAATTCAGACCAGGCTGGTCCAGAGGTGCAAACAGGCTCCGGGTGTGCATCCCCAGGAGAACCTCCCCCCCTTCCCCCCAGGGAATCAGTTGGGAGTAGAGCACCGCAGCCTCAACACCACTCAGCAACACGTTCCCCACCGCAAAAGCGGCCGGCGTACGAGGTCGAGCATCGGCAGAGACCACCGTCGGCTCCACCTCAGACTGAACACGCCTGGAGTAAGAACAGATTTGTTCCCCGCCAGGCGGACCGGTACAGAACCTCCTTGGCAAACCGGGACACCAAACAGAAGTGTGCCTGATGAACCAGGTCTGCTTCATAACTTTACACGATCACCCGACCACGCAGTATAGGAAATGATCTTTTCACGTCCAGATTTTGTTTGTAGCAGGGTACAACAAGCTGGTGATTCTGTTTTAGACACAAATCATGTTATTTCTGTTGTGAGTGAGATAAAGCCAAATATGTTGTTACACATAAGCACAAATAAAGTAAAAAAAAAAAACAGACTCTGTTTTCTTGACTCAAAACAACAACAACAACAACAAAACAACAACAACAACAACAACAACAACAACAACAACAACAACAACAAACACAGTAACATCAGCAAAACAGTCCTCTCTGTTCTCCTAGCTGACAAAAAGGGTGGGGGCCATCTTCCCCCCCTCCCTCACGGCTCACGGGGTGTTAGCCTAATTGATAATCCCCAGCAGGGCGCCTCTGCTATGTCTGCAACAGACAAGCACAGAGGCGCCGGCGAACAGGCCCGTGTCTCCTCACAGAGGTAGGTGAGCGGTGTCACGTGTTCCACCCCCAGCTCCGTTCTAAATCACGGAGCCGGGAATACACAAATCAACCAAACCCGTGACACGTCCGCGCTCCAGGGGTGCGCGCCGACACAATCTGACGACCCACCTTCCTGGCCACTCATTCATCGAACACCAGTAAGGTACGGAGGGGCTACGACAGAAGCCCACAGGCCAACACCAGTGTCACACATTCATTCCAATGCTGAAGTTGTCCCATTGTTTTCAATGGGCGACGCATCATGCTTAATTAGTTATTATACAGCGTGTGACCGCGCTCACTGTACTGACCCAAACAGTGAATGGGCTGGAGTCCGGAGATCTGCACGTTTACAAAACGTGCATCCCCACCCGACCCATGACCCCCAACAAAAGGAGGAAAAGTAGACACTCTGTTCAGCCTTTATCTAATTATGACTGCAGATTATCTCTGCTTCCAACCACTCTTGGTCAGAATGGTATGGAGGTACGTCTGTGGGTAGGTCCTATTCCTAACTTGGTCGACCTTCAAAGGACCACTGAAATCAGGGTCTCTGAGGGAGAGCTGGTCCCACCACCTGCTCCTTTCCAAGGACCGTCTACATCACCAGAAGGAACAGTTTCGCCAATTAGGCTGAGAACTGCAGCTAATTTTAGCTTGGTGGTGGAGAAGAACAGACTGATGGCCTCAGGCCTGCCAGAGAATGTGATAAAACCATTCAAAATGCACGTGCTATGTCAACACAGTCTCTGTATGCACGGAAATGGCATATTTTTGAAGCTTGGTGCACAGAAAGAAATATTATTTCTTATTCATGTGACCTGGCTCAGCTCCTCACCTTTCTTCAGGACTTGCTGGAGAAAGGTCGCTCTTTCTCAACGATTAAGGTGTTCCTAACTGAAATTTCAACTTGTCACGAAGGCTGGTGAAGCAGAACACCTGGCGCGTTTCCGCTCATAATAAGATTTATGAAGGACGTGCTAAGGAGGAGACCCCCCAGCAGGATTTTGACCCCTGGATGGGATCTTAGCATGGTCTTGGGGGCTCTCTGTGATCCCCCATTTGAACCATTGGGCGACATTAAGATAGACTTATTATCTTACAAGACCGCTCATCTCCTGGTTCTTTGCTCGGCAAAACGTGTGGGTGACCTCCACGCTTTGTCCGTACATCCAATGTGCACCAGGTTCGCCCCTGACGGGTCAAAGTTCACCCTAAGGCCTAATCCTGTATATGTTCCCAAAGTTTTGACTTTAAACCCCAGAAGTCTGGACTTTGAACTCTCTTCTTTTCCACCTGCTCCTATCCTCACTCAGGAACAGGAAAGGCTGAAGGCTCTCTGCCCCATGAGAGCTTTAAGCACTTACATACGTATTCCGCTTCGCAGTTGTTTGAACTTAACAACTGCTCCATTCCTCCTTCTGTTTCCACCATCAAACAACTGGGACTTCTGCGTGGACCTCGTTACATCCATAGAAGCTCTCGAAAGAAAACTGTTTATTCTCAAGCGAACTCGGATTCGATTAGTGTTGTCTGGGCTGAAAGACGTGTCTCACGCGTCGCACATCGACGTCGTCATCAGAACGCTGCGTCTGTAGGCCCTTGTAGTCCTTGTAGTCCATTGCACACGAAGTGGCGAGGAAAACGTGGAGTGGACTTCAGTCTGCTTAAACCGGTTCAAAAAGCTCCTATTCCAACTGGTATTAAATTAGAACTTTTCAATGTGCAGTCACTATCCAACAAGTCATGCTTAATTCATGATCACATTCTGGAGAAGGACTTGGACCTCATGTGTCTTACAGAGACTTGGCACCAACCAGATGTCTTACAGAGACTTGGCACCAACCAGATGTCTACAGTTCTCTGAACGAAGCTTGTCCCTCTGGATACAGTTATCTGCAGAAAGCCCGCAGCACTGGCCGCGGTGGTGGTCTGGAGGTAATTTATCGCAGTAATTTAAAATTGTCTCATCTGTCTTCTCAGGACTTTTCTTCTTTTGAATGTCTGGCTTTCAGCTTCAAAGCCCCACTCCTGATGAATGTTATATTAATTTATAGACCTCCCAAACCGCATGTTTCATTTAACTCAGAGATGCATGACCTCCTCACTTTTTTCTGCACCTCCCCTGTGAAGACTATTTTTCTTGGCGACTTAAATATCCACGTGGACAATTCTTCTTCACCTCTGGCAACAGATTTTAAGTCTCTTTTGGACTCTCTTAATCTCACTCAACATGTTGACGCCCCTACGCACAGCAGGGGGCATACTCTGGATTTGGTGATTACAGACACTGTACTCATCAATAACTTATCTGTAAATGACCTGGGTGTCTCTGACCACAGGGTCATCACTCTGGAAGTGCCTTCATCTTCGCCTGCTTCAAACCCAAAACGACCCATCCAGTTCCGTGACCTTAAAAACATTTCCCCTGATGTTCTGTCTGCTGATCTTCACACCCTGAGCGCTGTCAATCATCCTTCTTCAGATGACTCTGTGGATTACTACAACCAATCTCTTCAGGAGCTCCTGGACCTACATGTCCCCTTGAAGAAAAGACTGGTGTCTTTCTCACGTTCAGCCCCCTGGTACACTGATGAGCTGCGCAAGATGAAGGCAACTGGCCGTGCTATTGAGAGACGTGTAAAATCATCTGGTCTCTCTGTGCATAAGCAGGCATATAAAGAACATCAGAAAGCGTACGCCTATTCTCTTAAAGAAGCACGCTCCAAATATTATTCTAACATCATCAACACCTGCCCTGGAAACTCTAAACAGCTCTTCTCCACAATAACTCGTCTGCTTAATCCCATTAAACAAACTCTTGAGGACTCTGCTCAAAAATGCGACCTGTTTCTTTCGTCTTTTAAAACCAAAGTTGACACTATCAGATCTCAGCTCCACAACCTCCCTGTTCTCAGTGTGCCACCTACCCGTCTGCATTCTGGGACCCTAAACAGCTTTGACGAAGTTGTTCAGAGTGAGGTGGAGGCCATCATCAAGAAAATGAAGCCTTCATCCTGCGCCCTGGATCCTTTCCCCTCGTCTCTCATAAAAACCAATCACTCTGCAATAGGCCCACTAATCACTCAAATAATAAATCAGTCTCTACAATCTGGTCATGTTCCACTGCCTCTAAAAACTGCCATCATTAGGCCTCTTCTGAAAAAATCTAATTTGGATCCCGACATTTTTTCTAATTACCGCCCAATTTCACACCTCCCTTTTCTGTCTAAAGTGCTGGAAAAAGCTGTTGCTGCTCAGCTGCAGGACCACCTACAACAACACTCCCTGTATGAGAAGTTCCAGTCTGGATTCAGGGCAGCTCACAGTACAGAGACTGCATTGCTGAGGGTTACCAATGATGTCCTCTTGGCTGCTGACACTGGCTCTCCCTCCATCCTTGTCCTCCTTGACCTCACTGCAGCCTTCGACACTGTGGACCATAGTATCCTCCTCCACCGTCTTCATGTGGAGGTCGGTCTCTGCGACACCGTCCTGGACTGGTTCAAATCTTTCCTCTCCAATAGGCTGGAATGTGTTAGTCTTGGCAACGCCACGTCCCAGACAGTCTGTGTCTCCTGTGGTGTCCCTCAGGGGTCGGTTCTGGGGCCCCTGCTGTTTTCCCTTTACATGCTGCCTTTAGGTCAAATTATTAATCAGTTCAACATTTCTTTTCACTGTTATGCCGACGATACACAGCTTTACATCAGGACTGGAGCATCCTCATCTTCCACCTTGTCATCTCCATCTTCACTCACTGCCCTCTCTGCCTGCCTGGAGGCAATTAGGGCATGGATGAATCAGAACTTTCTTCAATTAAACTGCTCCAAGACTGAGGCCATACTGATTGGCACCCCTCACCAGGTACAAACATCTCCTATAACAACACTTTCCTTTTCTGGACAAGACATCCCCCTCTCCACCTCTGTTACTAATCTTGGAATAAAAATGGACTCCAATCTTACATTTGAAAATCACATTAAGCTTCTGTTTAAAACTTGCTTCTTCCATCTTCGAAACATCTCCAGACTTCGCCCATCCCTAACTTTTTCCGATGCTGAGAAGCTCGTCCATGCTTTTGTCTCCTCCAGGCTCGACTACTGCAACTCCCTGTTTATTGGAATCCCTGGCAAAAACCTTCAGAAACTTCAATATATTCAAAACAGTGCAGCAAGGATCTTGTTGAGAGTTCGTAAATTTGAACATATTACGCCCATTCTCCATAACCTTCATTGGCTTCCTGTCGCCTACAGAATTCAGTACAAAACTGCTCTCATTACACATCAATGCTTACATGGAGCTTCACCAGATTATCTGAAGGATATTCTTATTCCATACTCATCCACCCGGTCGCTGCGGTCACAGAACAGTAATCTCCTTCACATTCCGAGAACCAAATTAAGGACCATGGGAGACCGGGCTTTCAGTGTGGCTGCCCCCCGCCTGTGGAACTCTCTTCCTGACTGTCTGAGAGCCCCACAGTCTGTGGTTGACTTTAAGAGCGGCTTGAAGACCTTTCTTTTCAACCGAGCATACTCTACCTCCTCATGATTCTACTTTTGATCTTAGTTGATACTGTTATTGATTTTACTTGTTTTACTTGTTTTATTGACATTTAATTCTGTTGCACTTTGTAGCACTTTGAGATTTTCATTAATGAAAAGTGCGTTATAAATTGAATTCATTATTATTATTATTATTATTACATGCAAAGAACAGCCGAATGGAGAAAAACAAATCAATTGTTTGTGTGCTTTACTGCACCAGCTACGGGTAAGGCCCTATCAAAGCAACGACTCTCACACTGGGTGACTGAGGCCATTAAAAGGACGTACAGTAGCAAAGGTCAACAAGTACTCTCTGGAGTGTGTGCCCACTCTACTCGGGGCTTGGCCACCTTATGGTCACTGATCAAGTGTGTACCAGTTGCAGACATCTGTGCTACTGCGAACTGGAGTTCAATGAACACGTTTGCAAAGCATTACAGTTTGGATGTTACTACGTGTGATGTCACTCAGGCTGTCCTTTCTAACATACAGTAGAAAGCGACCTTGAGATGCCCATTGAATAAGTCGGACGTTCACACTAGGATGCATTTTACTGAGCATTTCAAGGGCGTGAATGAATTACGTTCCCATAGTGATATGTTTCACCGAGTGACAAGACTGATAAGGGAACTGAAAGTTATGCACCATAACTCATGTTTCCTGAAGGAAGGGAATGAGGTGCAACATATCTGGCCCTTTCAATGCTGAAAGCTCAGTGAAGTGCATTCTGGAGATCGATGGATGGGCGTCAGCGGCTTAAGTACTCAGAGGGTGTGGCCTCTGGCAAAATGCTGACGCCCCTGCCGTAAAGGCGTGATTGTATTCCTTCAGGTAAAACTACGCGGACACAATTTCCCATAGTGATATGTTGTACCTCGTTCCCTTCCTTCAGGGAACATGAGTTATGGTGCATAACTTTAAGTTTTCATGTGCGAATAAAGCATTAGGAATGTGTCTGTTCAGAAAATATTACATATAAAGTAATGTGTTGGGTATAAGGAATCAAGGAATCAAGGAATCAATCAAGGAATCAAGGAGTTTTATTAACATTGCATCAATTTCCACCGATTACAACGTAAGTATGTATTGCAGGCATCCAGAAGAGAAATGAGTGCAAAAGCTGCAGCAAAACAAAGCATATTACATGTTTTATCAACACACGATATGTTTTATCAACACACGACATGTTTATTCAACACATTGATATGCTCTTAGCGCGGCCAGGCCCAATCTGTCTCCAGATGAAGGTCAAAAGCAGGAAAAACAGGCAGAAACACTGGGATTCACAGCATTGATATTAAAAAAAGATGAATCACATTTTGTCTTCAAGACACCGCGTGATTCAGTAAAAACCATATCAGAGCACATTTAGGTACAATAACAAAGGAAATACGGCAGGCAAGGAGATTGTGTCCATGATTAATTTCAGACAAACACAAAGTTCAGCAGGTGTGCAGCTGGGTGTTATCCGAAGCCTCACAGAAATCTCTGGGGAGGGGGAGGGGGGGGGCTCTTCAACTCCTCACTCTAGGAGAATGGATTCCCACAGCCCGCTTGTCAAGGACATGTGCAGAAGCCAGATAATGTTTCGTTTGTTATCCAAATAGACCACAGTGTTCTTTTCCACTGCCGCCTCCAAGTCTGTGGGTGCTGTTTCATGGCCGAAAGAAATCCAAATATGTGGTTCTGCTCTGCCCCGCTTTCATGAGCTTCCACCTGTCCCTTGATCGATCCTGGGTGGCTGCAAACAAGTCCCAAAACGGACAGCAGGTGCACGGTGGTCCACCACTGCACCAATCGTGCGATTGAGCTCATACAGCAGCTGGGATGAGGAGCCCACGGCCCGGTTCAGAGAATTTTGCTGATCAGGCAGTCCCGACAGCGCTCTGATAGCCGCCGAAGCCTCCCTCAGCTTCCGATAACAAACAACTCCGGTTACGCCAAAAAACAGAGCAGTTGCTACCAATAATCCAATAATCCACAAATCCTCCACGTCTTCGACACTCAGAACGGACAGACACATGGGCTGCCACTGACCCCACGAGTCCAGCACGTATCCAGCCGCGTGTGTGTCGGAGGGACAGACAGCTTCTCCTGACACGGTCCGCTTCGTGGAAAAAATCTTATCCATTGAAGAAACAGCCCAATTGATTAATTCCATATTGGTTCGAGTGAGCGCTGAAGGGTCGCAGACGAGACGAAAAGCAAGCAGGGAGTAGGAAAAACTTAGGGAGGGAAGAGCAGAAAGATATGCGACCTGCCTTGCCGAGTGCCGGAAATAATATAACTTCCAACCAGTATAACTTCCAACATTTGAATAATTGCATCTATTAAATGTTTTATGTTGTTCAGGACGGCCTGACACACTTACCAGTATCTGATAAAGTCAGCAGAGGAACAGTAGGTAATAGACAAAGATAAATTTACTAAAATCAATATAAAATTGAACATTTATTTTTGTGAATGAGTAAAAAATGTTAGGAGCAACTGTATTTATTTTTTCTACTTTGAGTAGCAAACTTGGAGTCTTATTTTAAACTTTGTGATGCAAAAATTACAATGTTTACTCATCTTTTTTTTTTAAAGGTACAGACGAGTGAAGGGCCGAGTTCCATCCAAAGAAAATATTATAGTCCTGGGTCCAGTCTTGGATTCCGGAGGGGTTCGCTGCTCCAGTCGGGTGGTCCCACATGATGAGGGATCTGTTCATTTGTTTAAAATCAGAAACTGCGCTGGTCTGCATCATTCCTTGTTGAAGAGTGTTTTTGATCTGGTTTATTCTGTAGCCAAATAATTTTCATTAAAATACATAAAATCACCCATAGTTTTCATTTCATATTCAGTTTCAGCTGTTTTAAATTTATAATTATAGCTTTTACTCTGAACTTTATCAGTCTACATGTCAGCATGTTTTTATGTTTTGCACATGTCAATAAAACACTAAACTGGTAAGTTGCCATTAAAGAACAATCACTACATCTAGGTTTTATTTATGTGCAGTAGAACTTCTCATTACAGGACATTAAACAATGTATCTTAATTATTGAAATAAAGAAGGTGAACCTTGGTGCAACTGTTTTATTAAGCACACGTACATTTAGCAATGCATGTCACAGCAACACCAAATATACTTGAAAAGCAGATGTATCCATCTTTCATCCATCCAGCTTCATCCATCTCCTGGGACTCGGTACCTTACATAGAAAAAACACGGGGAGAAAACAATTAAACTGCTTTCAGGGTGAAAAGTAATATTTAACCAATGGATTAAAAAGAGTTACCAAATTGTAACTTTTCACCACTAACTTTATTAACAAGGCAGATCACAGTGGAAAATAAATATCAGTGACATTTACTGTAAAACGTCAAATATGACTGAGCAATAATTACAAATAATTTATTTTAACACTAATTTAAGTATGAAAGGCAGTCATAGGCTAAATAAATAATGTAGTAATTGTCATGATCTGCTGTTTAATGTTTGAACCCACATACAGAAAAACAGACTGGCTCACGAATGTAAAATGAACAATGATTTATTTAACAAAAATAATAATGCGGATAGTGGAGCAAAAACCCTTACTGAGAGGAGATAAGATGAGCAGATCACACACCGTGGAAAGACAAACCCCCGGTGCTCAAGGAGTGAACACACAGAGTTTAAATACTGACACAAATGAGACAGTGAGGAGCACCTGGGGTGATTAGAATAGCCGTGTTTCCATCAAGGTTTCTAGATGCGCATTTTGAAGTATCGCAGCAGAAAAGCTTAATGGAAACGGCAAAATCCGAATTTACTTCCTCAAATTCGCCAAAAAGTTTATACGCTTGCTTGAGTTGGTTTTTGGGATCTTCGAAAATGAGCAGATGCGCAAAACGACAGATGGAAACAGATTTTCCGACTCAGTTCTGCCGTAGCGAACATTCACGTCACGTGACGTTCAGCTGTTTCCGCTCCGGACAACATGTAACATCGCTAAAACTAGTTGGCATGACAGAATAAATACAACTTGCCCGATAGCAACACATACCTGAAATATTCTCTCCATTTTGACGAGATGTGTGGCCGGGTTCTGTTTTCAACCGCTACTTCCTGTTTACTGTAGACATGCGCAGTGCTGACGTCTGACGTAATGACGCTGACGTCTGACGTAATGATGCTGTGCGTGGCTTGGTAGATGCGCTACAAGCCAGTAGATGGAAACACTTCTGCTTCGCATTAATTTGTATTTACATATATGCGAGATTTAAAAAATTAGCTCAAAATTCGAAAGGAAAATGGATGGAAACACAACAAATGAGGATCAGCTGTGAATGATTAAGGCTGAAGGCCTGAGCACAGAGAGACAGACTAAGGAGTGGGAAATGACAGAGACTGAATGAGATACACAGAAACCAGTAATCACAAAGCTCTGAAAAACAAAGTATGACGGGAGGGGAACACAAAATAACATACACAAATTAACATAAAGAAACAGACAGGGACAGAGCCTAAAGAAACAGACAGGGACAGAGCCTGACATAACCCCTCCCTCAAGGGTGGCACCCGACACCCCCAAGACGGAGCCCACAAGAACAAGGGCGGGCGGAGGGAGGCAACAGGCAGGACGGCGGGCCAACATAAGCCAGATCTGGGGGGGTGCCCAGGAGGTCGTCCATCACCATCAGCCAGATCCGGGGGACGCCAAGGAGGCCGTCTATCGTGTGGCGTCAAGTCAGGCGGGCGACCGAGCGGCCGTCTATTGTGCTAGGCCATGTCAGGCGGGCAACCAGAGTATCGTCCAGCAACGGCAGGAACCAAAAACACATGGCCAGGAATGGAATCGGCAGGAACCAAGATGATGGAGGCCAGTACACTGACGTCGCCGGCTGGCAACCACACTTCATCGGCCGGCACACCCACGTCGTCGGCCGGTACACCCACGTCATCGGCCGGCACACCCACATCGTCGCCAGGACTCCTGTCATCGGGCGATGAGACGTCGTTGGGCGCCGAGACGGGCGATGAGACGTTGTTAGGCGCCAAGACGGGCAATGAGACGTCGTTGGGCGCCGCGACGGGCGATGAGACGTCGTTGGGCGCCGAGACGGGCGATGAGACGTCGCCGGGACCCTCGTTGTTGCCGGGACCCTCTGAGACGTCATCGGGCGGTGAGACCTCAGGTAGTGAGACCACAGGCGTTGAGTCTGCCGTCGAGACGTCTGCTTCAGTTGAAGTCAGTGAGTCTGCCATCGAGAAGTCTGCTTCAGTCGGCGAGACCGGAGTTGAGACCGCTTCAGTCGGCGAGACCGACGTTAAGTCTGCTTCAGTCGGCGAGACTGGAGTTGAGACTGCTTCAGTCGGCGAGACGGCGTTGAGACTGCTTCAGTCGGCGAGACCGGCGTTGAGACTGCTTCAGTCGGCGAGACCGGCGTTGAGACTGCTTCAGTCGGCGAGACCGGCGTTGAGACTGCTTCAGTCGGCGAGACCGGCGTTGAGACTGCTTCAGTCGGCGAGACCGGCGTTGAGACTGCTTCAGTCGGCGAGACCGGCGTTGAGACTGCTTCAGTCGGTGAGGCCAGCGTTGAGACTGCTTCAGTAGGCGAGACCGGCGTTGAGACTGCTTCAGTCGGCGAGACCGGCGTTGAGACTGCTTCAGTCGGTGAGACCGACGTTGAGACTGCTTCAGTCGGCGAGACCGACGTTGAGACCTCTTCAGTCGGTGAGACCTCTTCAGTCGGTGAGACCTCTTCAGTTGGTGAGACCTCTTCAGTCGGGACCCTCTGAGACGTCGTCGGGCGGTGAGACCACAGGCGGTGAGACCTCTTCAGTCGGTGAGTCCTCTTCAGTCAGTGAGACCTCTTCAGTCGGTGAGACCTCTTCAGTCGATGAGTCTGCCGTCGAGACGTCTGCTTCAGTCGGAGTCGTCGAGAAGTCTGTAGCAGCCGAAGCTTCGAGGTCTGCAGCAGCCGAAGCGTTGAGGTCTGCAGCAGCCAAAGCGTCGAGGTCTGCAGCAGCCGAAGCGTCAAGGTCTGCAGCAGCCGAAGCGTCGAGGTCTACAGCAGCGGAAGCGTCGAGGTCTGCAACAGCGGAAGCGTCGAGGTCTGCAACAGCCGAAGCGTCGAGGTCTGCAGCAGCCGAAGCGTTGAGGTCTGCAACAGCCGAAGCCTCGAGGTCTGCAACTGCCGAAGCCTCGAGGTCTGCAGTAGCCGAAGCATCAAGGTCTGCAGCAGCCGAAGCGTCGAGGTCTGCAGCAGCCGAAGCATTGAGGTCTGTAGCATCTGGAGGCGGTGGAGTCTGGGCTACAGCAGCTGAAGAACCAGGGACCAAAGATGAAAAGTACTTTGCCACACTAGCTGCCTGCCAACGTTCCAGCTCCTCCTGTGACACCCTCTCTCCCTCCTCCAGAAAGCAAGGGCTGGGCTGTACATCTGGTGGCGAGCGAGGAGGAGACGGACAGCGGGGTGCAGCGGCGAGGCGGAGAGGGATGATGCTGAGAGTCGGTGGTCTTGCCTCTTCTTTGCCACCTCTTCCTGCTGCGTTGGTGGTGCGAGCTGATGACAGGCGCACCCCAGAGTTCATCCTCCAGCTCAGCGTCATCGTCTGACCACAGCAGCAGATGCTACGAGCAATAAGCCGGCGGGGTGGAGGAAGAAGCTGGCTTAAAAGTCAGACGGCTTCTCCAGAACTGAGACCTCATTTTCTCTTCCTCCAGAAGAAGAGGTGATGGTAGAATCTCCACCTCTGGCTGTGGTGACCTCGTCTCCGGACGGGTTCAGTCCGAAACGCCCCCCACCGGATCACAGGCTCCTCCATCCATTCCTGTTTCTCCTTGTCCCGCTGAGCAGTTTTGTCTGCCTCACGGGCGAGCCATTCAAAAATACCTATTTTTTCTGCTGGGCTCTTTCTGATGACCGGGCTTTCTGTCATAATCTATTGTTTAATGTTTGAATCCACATGCAGAAAAACAGACTGGCTCACAAATTTAAAATTAACAATTATTTATTTAACAAAAATAATAATGCTGATAGTGAAGCAAAAACACTTACTGAGAGGAGAGGAGAGGAGAGGAGATGAGATGAGATGAGAGGAGATGAGATGAGATGAGATGAGCTGAGCTGAGCTGAGCTGAGCAGATCACACACCGTAGAAAGACAAAGCCCCGGTGCTCAAGGAGTGAACACACAGAGTTTAAATACTGACACAAACGAGACAGTGAGGAGCACCTGGGGTGATTAGAATGAGGATCAGCTGTGAATGATTAAGGCTGAAGGCCTGAGCACAGAGAGACAGACTGAGGAGTGGGAAATGACAGAGACTGAATGAGATACACATAAACCAGTAACCACAAAGCTCAGAATAACAAAGTATGACAGGAGGGGAACACAAAATAACATACTGTCATCCAAGGAGGGGGAAAGACTGAAAAAATAATGCCTAACATGTTCTGATCCAAAAACTAAAACCTCAGTCTTGTCTTTAGTCAAAAACAGAAAACTTTGGGTCATCCAGGTTTTTCTGTCTTTAAGACATATTGGAAGTCTAAGTAACTGATAGGATTCCTTGGGTTCCATGGACAAATATAATTATGTATCATCAGCACATCAATGAAAATGTATCCCATGTTGTTTAATATCATTACCTAATGGAAGCATATACAAGATAAAGAGTATTGTTCCAAGCACTGAAACTTGAGGAACTCTATGACTAGCTTTGGTGTATGATACAGATTCTTTAATTTACATTTAAAAATTGGAATATGTCAGATAGACATGATTTAAACCAATTTAGAGCTGTTCCTTTAATTCCAATATCCTATTCAAGTCTCTGTAATATAACAGTATGATCAACTGCATCAAGTGCAGCACTGAGGTCTAACAGGACCAGTGTAGACACATGTCCATCATCAAAGGCCATAATAATATCATTAGTGACTTTTACTAGTGCAGATTTAGTGCTGTGGTGAGCTCTAAAACCTGACTGAACTTTTCAAACAGATTATTTCATTGCAGATGATCACACAACTGACCAGTAACTATTTTCTCTAGATTTTTTTTAGATGGAAGTTAGATTAGATACAGGTCTATTGGCTAGGATTCCTGAGTCAAGGTTATGTTTCTTAAGTAAAGGTTTAATTGCAGTTATCTTAAAGCTCTGTGGTATGTAACCATTTGATTGGGCATTGAAGACATATGAATAAAGAGACTGTGAACACTAACAAATCTGAGATATAAAAAATATGTACACTGAATTTGATCTGTTGCATTTGCTTGCACTCATAAGAAATATCTGTTCTTCCTATTTAAACTGTTCAGTGAATCTGTGGATCTCTGAGCCTTGGGCAAAGCATGGTTTCACCCTAAGGCTGTGATTGCAAAGCCCCGCTGAAGTCACCTCTGCAATCTGGGCCTGCAGGCTGTTAGGTGGAACATCACTCTGAGGCAGTCGAGCAGACAAAGGTGTCTGATAATAAAATAATCATTGACTTTTGATGCAAAGTGTCCTGTTATTTACTGAAGCACTCTTGTCATGTTGCTCCTCTCAAGCTTGATGCTGAAAGTGTTTACATGGTGAGTGAACAATGGCCTGTCTCCTGCACGACAACATGGTCTCCTTTTTCTGGATTAAATGATAACCCAAGGTAACTGACAATTCTGTCATCTTCTGGATGTGTGTACATTCCTGCCTTTTGTATACTGTGAATACATGTTTGTGAAGATACACTCAGAGCTTGAAGAAAACAGTTTCTCACATGCAAAACAAATATAATTTTGCATTAAGTAAACATTCTCTGCTAGCAGAAATTATCATTATTTTTCTGCTTCTCAAAAGTATGTTTGTACTTTTCTATTTAACCTGCATAATTTAACTTTGTACCATCAATCAATGCAAAAGCAAAATAATATGTTCTAATCCCCAGCTTTTTAAAGAAGACAATAAAAAAATGTAGTACTTGAAGTGTAATCCTTGTAAAAGTATGTGCAGTTATTTGAAAGTCCAAGAAACTCACAAAACTAAACAATACATGTACAGTATTTGCTTTTATGCTGTTTTTGTTGATTGCACTTTTGGGTTGTTTACCTCTTCTCTCACTGCCATCAAAAGTGGGCAGCTATGTAGTTGCCTGTGTGTAAGTGTTTGTTTGTCTGTTAGACACACACACACACACACACACACACACATATATATATAAACAAAATATATACTGTGGTACGTAACCATTACATAACTTCAGGTAGTCATCGAGTTACGACGGAGATCTGTTCCTGCGTCGTGTCGTAAAGCGAATTTTGTCGTAAATCAGAACATACGTACATACTGCCCCATATACATGTACAGTACTGTACCGTTACCAAGCACTTAGCCTATCCTAACACAGTTTTTAAAAACAAAGGAGCAAGTTGAATCGTGCTGTCTCCCTCCTCCCTCCTTCCTTGCTAGCAGGCTCCATTCACATAAAGGGAGCTAGCTGGCTAACTAGCTTGCTGTAAGGTGGCCTACCTCCATCCGTCCATCCAATATTTGTTTATGACGTAAAACCGCCGTCAGCTCGGTCCATCTGCCGTCCATCTGCCGTATTCCGTTGTAAAACCGCTGTCAACCTCTGTCCAGAGCGTCTAATCTTTGCTGGTTCTGCTGTGAAGCTCAGTCCAGAGTGGGTCTTTCTGTGTTTTTCTGCTGCTTTTCTGCCGTCAAGCTCCTGCTTCTGCGCCGTCAAACCAGAAATAACCGGAACTCGGCTTTTCAAAATAAAAACAATTCAAAACATTATTTATTTTATTTTATTTTTATGGGAGATGCGTGACATAACCACGAAACGTTGTAAGTTAAGACCGTTGTAAGTCGAGGACTACCTGTATATACTATACCTAACTATACTGTGGTACGTAACCATTATGTAACTCTATATTATATATACAAAACTTAAGAGCTAGGAAATTAGAATTTTGTTTAAATTTTAGACATTAACCGTTGAATTAACATACATTTCTTTCTATTAGCAAAATGTCTCATAAACCACAAACTGGATTTGAATGAAACTCTCAGAAACTGTTCACTGAAAGTACGTCTATAACTGATTACCTTTTGAACTCAACATGTTTCAACTGCGTTGCTTCACCTAATCAATCATGGCAAACAGTGTTACGATTAACAGATTTTTTTCCCCCTTCTGGTACTGAGCTGAACTTTGGTAGTAGCTGGGAGTCATCCCTAAAACTTGCTCTGAGAGCTAAAAGATCACAAGACATCTATGTTCAAAACTTTAGCACACAAGCCAGTGGGTGATATGCATTCCTTCAGGGAATGCTAGTTGTTTTGAGTCCACCTTATTCGTTGTAGTTGGTGAGATAATTGAAGTTACTAAGAGCAGAGCAAGAGAGCCCTCTCAGTTTTGTTTTTCATTTTTATGTGGCTGTGGAACAAATTACACTTTCATAGAAAAGCTTGATCCTTTACTTCAGAGAACAAATTACAGTCTTCCAGGTAAGAGACATACTGGTTTCACTTAATCCACTAAATAGATCATGCTACATATCGTATAAGTTCACATAGATTTCAGAACCAATTTTCATCTCGTTGCTTGCTGTCATTTTTGTCTGGAGCATTTTTTTAATTAACCTTTGTTTAACCAGACAAATCCCACTGAGACAACAGATACATTTTACAAAGGGCGCCTGGGCCATTTTTGAAAAATGCTTTTAAATCAAGTCAGACTTTTTAAAAACACACAAACATGAAAATTCAAGAGAACACATTTTCTTACTTAACTGTTCAGAATATTACAAACATCATTTGTTCTAAACTTGGGCTTTTATTGAAATAGCACCAGCCATAAACTATGTTTTATAATCTATTATATCATATCTTTAAGCTGTCAGAAGATACATTCAGTTTCTGAGACAGCAGTAGTATTAAACATATTGCTTGTCAAAAATTCTTGACTGGTGCAATCTCTATAGTTTGCAGCAAAAACATTTGAGTATAAAGCATGGAGTAAACTATTTTTGTAGACTCAGAATTAAACATTTCCTACTGCCTGCAAACAGGTGCATTAGAGTGGGTTGTAAACCTGTAATTTTGTTATCTAAAAGCATAAACTTTATATAAATATAAACTTTTTTCAGCTGCTTCCTTCTTCAGGGCTCGCCGCAACTAGCAACCTTGCATGAAATATTCTGTATTTTTTTAATTTATTTAGGATACCTTTTCTGATGTAATCTAGGTTTGAAATGGCAACCTCAGGATTACAAGACCACAGCACTGACCACCGAGCTACCACCACAGTTTTATGAACACATCAACACCTATTAATTAATTATAAAGCAAGCTATAAATCTGTGTATTATTATTATTATTATTTTTTTTTTTTAATCACTGATTGAAAGTGCAGACAACAGGCAAGTTTTCCTTTTGTTTTCCCAGTAGAAGAGTGAAAAGGGAGAACCATCTTTCCATCCATCTGTCTGTCCATCCATTCCATTTTGTGAGCATAAGTTGAAAAATATGAAAAGTACAAGTATCCATTTTGCTGTGTGGCTACATTTCGCATAAAGAACATTCCCTATCACTGGGTTGCCACAGCAAAATCCAAGATGGCTGCCACCATATGTATCCATAATTGTTATGAGCATGAGAACTTGAAAAATATGTGTGGTTTTGATGTCTTAAATCTTGCCCTGTAAAGAAAAGTGAACACTAACAAATATATATCCAACAAGTGAACTGCTCGACTGGTTCTTTTGGACCAATGGGGAAGGGACAAGTCCTCTCATCTCAGATCTTCTACTAAGGTTCTAAGCTTTGCTGGAACGAGCGGAGTCTGCTGGAGTAAGCCTCAAACCATGGTCTTCTCCAAAGAACTGATGATCGTCTGGTCAACACGCTAATGACCACGTCATTCAGTTAAAGACTAATAACATGTTTGTTATGAGTCCACTTCGAACCGAGCGTAAGCTCAGAACTTTGTTTATTCATTTCTGGAATAAGTTATCTTGAGCCAAAAACCAGGAGACATTGGAAAGTAAACAAATAACCAGTTCAGAAGTACTGGCCCCCGCAAGGACCCCGTGCATCTGAAAAGCTACAAGGTCTTCTCTTACTGGGCTGTCGTCAAAAGGTAAAGAGCTGTTTACAAACATACCTGGGATTTAGCAGAAGTCAGATGGAAAGTGTCATCTGGTTAAACTCATGATAAATAACTTCCTCTCTTAAATCTCTCCCTATTTCATTTCTAAGCTGGTAACTATATTAAGTTAAGAGCCACAGACTAAGTATAATGACATCCTGTATTTATGTCTGTTGTTACAATTTAAATGTGCTGACGTATTAAATTGCAAGAAAGTGAAATCTATCAATCAAGTGTAATGGTGTTAATTTTAGTTGATTTATTTTAAATAAATGGTAGTGTCTCCTGGCATACCAAACTAAAGTCAACGTTTCCATTGTCACTCTATGACTTCTGTTTTACTTATCCATCATTAAGATCACAGAAATATTGGGTAAACCGAAAAAGAAAATAATCCGTGAAATGACTATTCAATCTGAATAAGTAAATTAATTAAGGTAAAAAGGTCAGTATTAATATTGACCTCCTATATATCCTTTACACCTCTATGCTCGGAAGAGACAGAGGAAGTAAGTAGTTTGTTAGTAGATTTGAATGTTACAATGCTAGACCAGCCTGATACAATGAGTGGCGTTATCATTGATAATGACACTATCAACACTGAACTACCTAGAGCGATGTGCAGCACTATCTTTCACAAAGACTCAGAGCACATGAATAACTCAGAGCACACAGATGTTGACAATGATGACAAATACAGCAAACAAATTGCTGATAGTCTAGAACATCCTGAAGGTCATGATGCTGACAGCAAACAAGATGCTGACAGTAATCACAATTACACAGCCAGAGTCACACGTAAACAGAGACGTGTGCCAAGACCTGTGAGGTTTCTGTGTAAACTTGTGCGTAAGTATTATGATAAGGCTTTGGTAAGTCCATATGTATTTAAATAAACTATATAATTAAATGTAAGATCATTTCAAAAAGGTATTACATTTTGATAACCGATCTTTCTCCCCTACTATTTAAACCTCAGTCAATGAAGATTCAATGTAGTTTAAAGCTACTTTAGGTACCATAAACTACACTGGTCTCACAATTTCTAAATTGAACCGATTTGATCGTTTCTATTCTAGATCATCTATTCATTTTTGATGAGTCTCGCCATAGACTTCTAAATTTTATAGGGAACACCAAATCCTACGTCGTCGTCTTAAAGGACAACAGACATTTAGACCAAACTATATTTTCTTTTTCTATTTTAGTTTAACCTAAACTAAGTAATGAATGGAGGAATAGTTTGGAAGAAGAGGCCTTCATTACAGAAGCCCTCCTGAACCTTCTATAGACGTAGATCCCTATAGTTAACTTTTGATCCATGATCCACCCCTTAATTGGTAGTTATAGCTGATCTAAACCATGATAGCTTACATACCAGGTGCAAATAGGTAAGGCTAATGTAAAATCCCAATCATAAGCCCACCTAAAACCACATAATTGCATGACACATAGAACCAGAGTGGCACAGACTAGAAGCCAACCAGCCTTCAATGTGGGGACCTGCTACTCCAACGTTGGTCTTCAACCTTCATCCAAGGGTCGCCTCTTCTGCGTCAATCGAGGGATCCCCTCTACATGCTGATAAAAACAATTGTTGCTGATGAAATCAACAACTCTAATCGTTATGGAATTACCACTGTGGAATTACTGCTGTGGATTATAAGACTTTGTTTTCCAAATGATTAAAAGCTTTCCGCTATGGGATTACCTACGAACAGTATGGAATTTCCAAAATCTTTATGGGATTATAATTTTTTATTTTTTTCCACTTGCTAGATTACATCAATATCAGAGACATTCGGTGAAATCCTTTCGTGTTGGAACTCATCCCCCTGGACAGGCGATGACTTCCAAAAAAGGGGACTGTAGTGAGATAGACCCCTCATCTCTGACCTGGGTTTGCACCTTTTCACGTCTCTCTGAAACTCTGAGTGGTACATGACTCCTGAGGCTCTCAAGGAGACAAGTGGACAGTATTTTATTACATTATTTTGAATCAAAACACAATAAGTCATAAGAGACTCTCTTATTCCTCTTTTTGTGTTAATGAATAACCTTGTGTTAAGTAAGCTTTATTGAATTTAATGTTTTATTCAAACTGTTTAATTCAAGTTGGAAATCCAATGTTATTTCAAAATAATTATCACTTCTTCATATGATGAGTCAAAAGAACTATGGCAAAGTTGAAAATATGTCAAGTTGCACTTTCTAGATTTTGTTTAGAAATGTTAAGACATTAATAAAATGCTTAATCAGTAATCTGTATGATTGGCGACAGGTTTCTGTCACTTGTCTAAACACTCTTACTGAATAATCTTCACTTCTTTAACTTTTGATAACTCTTCTGACCCGAGCAAAATCACTCCCACTCACTGGCAAAACAACCAATGAGCGGGTGGATTTACTGAGTCAACCTCCCCTTTTTAAGGCTTCACTTCCTGTCGGAGCCTAGAGTTTGCTGAGGTCCTCAAGACATGAGGTTCCCAAAAGAGCTGAATGAACGCCAGTCACACGCTAAGGACACGCCATTCAGTTAAAGACTTATAACATGCCAAGTTATAAGTCATCTAAAAAAAGCTGAAAAGCTCCATCTGAATGAAACTCATTCAAATAATCTTTTATCTTGAAAAGCCAAACCGGAACTGAGGTCGCTACTTCGGGAGGTCGACGCAGATCTCATGGAAGCCGCTGGAAGGTGAACAGGTGAAGCCTGATCAACATGAGAAGCACGGACGGACGGTCTATGTACATTGAGGCTAATCTACTTTACCGTTGCCGAGATGAAGAATCTTCGCCAGGTAAAGAGTTGTTGTTCCCCGCGGGCGAGAGTCTAGCTGAAGCCGACGAAGAGTGTGCTGTTCCTGGTTAAAAACACATCAAGATAATGCCTCTCCTCATCCTCCATTTTCTTCCTCCTCCATTTTTCTCTTCACTGAAACTTTCTTACTTTAAGTAACTAAACTTTAAGTTTATTGTGCCAGCAGAGATATAAGTTAATAACACCCATAACTTGTGTTCAGTTGTTCCTATGAAATTACGGACGCATATTTCATCTGTGCTGAAGTTAATTATAAGAAACCTGATCACTCGATCAAGTAAATATGTAATGTAATTTATAATTGTTAAATAAATGGTGCAGTCCTGCTGTACCAACATAAGTTTAACGTTTCATGTCAATTACATTATCACCTCCGAGGCATAGATTTATTGATATTAATCTAAATAGAGAGAACTCGTGAATATTGATGACAAGTTTTTGTCATATAAAATCTACTCAAATCTTTCATCTGGAATATTGTACAGTCAGCAAAACTGACTAGTATTATATCCCTACATATATATA
>JBBPBX010011372.1:11071-45893 GCA_038048925.1 Garcialebias charrua | reverse complement strand
ATATATATATACTGTATGTATATATATAAAAACCTGGACCTCCTCATTGATCAATGAAGGTGTTCAAGTGAATGTTACCTTTTATTAGCTACACCTACACACTTTTTACTATTAGCTTAGGCTAAAGGCTGTGGTAGCTTGGTGGTCAGTGCCATGGTTTTGTAATCCTGAGGTTGTGGGTTCAAGTCCAGGTTGAATCAGGAAGGGCATCCAGCATAAAAAAGCCAAATTTTTCACGCTGTGGACACCCCTGAAGAGGGAAGAGCCGAAAGAAACAAAATATTTGGCTTAGAGCTAGCTTTTTGCTACTTTTAGTTAACATTTGGCTTTAGGCTATAATTTTGCTACTGTGGCAAGCTTGGGCGTATGGATATTTTTATTTTATTAAACTTACTGCAACTTAGGACTTGCACCCAAGGAAATAATTTATACAAAAAAACAGGGTTTGTTTACGAGTAAGAGACTGTGTTCTAAGAAAAAATGTACATTAGTTAAAAACCTATTTTAATGGAGGCAATAATTATTGACCAAAAAAACAAAACGTTTAACGAAGGCTGAGGCTTTCCGGTGGTCAGTCAACTAAACAGAAAAATGGATTAAGGCAACACAAGAACACAAATTCACCTAAAGTTGTGACGCACGACCCACAAGGGGAAAGGAACCAACACCAGACTGAACTGACACCTTCAACCTCCAACCTGAAACATAAATATGAAAGTTAGCAAAAATATGAATAATATTTAAGTGTTGCAAACAAAACAAACATGGGCCTCACATAATAATAATAATGAATTCAATTTAGAACGCACTTTTCATTAGTGAAAATCTCAAAGTGCTACACACATGCACACAAGTACCATATTTTTTGGGCGCAGTCGCAGTGTTTTTGCATAATCTACATGCTCTGTGGCTTATAGATCGAAGAGACATTTTTATGGATTTTTCCCCATATTTACAACCAGTTTTTGGCTGAGATATGACCGTTTTCATTCATTCTGACAAAAATTATTTTTTGAGCAGTACCCCTTTCAACCACTAGATAGAAGCAGAGTACGTAGTAGCAGTAAGGCATGCCGTTGAATCATGTAATAGATAAACGTGGCTATAATGACAAATTCAAAAAAGTTAAATACAAAAACTGGACTTTATTATACTTTATACTTAACTGTTTTTTTTCCCTCTTTCTTTTCTTGAATTTACCATGTCCCAGGTGACTGAGAATCTTTACCAGCTATTAATGACAAAATCGACTTGCCACTATCCCCATGCAACTGGTTTGACCATTAAAGTCCTTTTATTACGCAAACGTTAGACTGAGACACACCTTTACTATAATTTCGAGCAAACAAATAATTCTTTTTAAGGGGTACAGGGAACCCCCGACCTACGTACGAGTTTGGGACCTAAGAACCGTTCGCAGCTCGATCCGTTCGTAGGTAGGGGGTGAAAATTATATTAAAAAAAAAAAATTATTCATTCATTCATTCATTCAACCTTTATTTATCATGCTAACGGAGCGCGCGCACACATTTAAGCATGTAAAGTAGTGTACTGTAATGTTAAACATTGCTATTCACATTTACAGAATAAATAAAAATATATTTTCTTACTTTGAGATGGTCAAAGCCGACATCTTAGGTTGCCATGCGTTGATTGTTGTCGGGCCTAGCAGCCCCGCCGGCCGGCCAGTGAACCACCGCAGCCGCTCCAGACCTGTGTTAGCTAGCTGGCTAGCTTCTGCTAGCCAAGCCATGAGCTGGTGTTGGAGCGGCGGCGCGATCAATCTGCAGCTTCTGCTGCTGCCTTAGACATCCACAAAGTTCACAGAGACGTTTCCAGCTCGTAATTAATCCATATGAAGCCATCCTGGTCACCAGTCTTCGGCCGGCTACCGTGTTAGCTCCCGTGTTAGCTTCTGGAGCTAGCCAGGCCAGAGCCAGGCCGGAGGTGTAGCCAGGCCGGCCGGAGGTGTTCCCGCGGCGGCCTGGCACGATCTGCGATAAATCCGCTGCTGCCTTAGACATCCACAAAGTTCACAGAGACGTTTCCAGCTCGTAATTAATCCATATGAAGCCATCCTGGTCACCAGTCTTCGGGCCGGCTCCCGGCAGCTAGCCTAAAATGGCGTCCGGTGTTCTACATGAATTTGTGACCGGAGACCCCAGTGACTGAACCTAAAACGCCGTCCGGTGTTCTACATTAATTTGTGACCGTGTAAACTGAAGACCTACTTCCTGTTTCCCAAGATTGCTCAAAAATGATCAGAAATGATCTTTTTTATCATAATTATTATTTATAAAGCCTTTAAAACAACCAGAGCTGCAACAAAGTGATGTACACATGAAATTAAGAACATTTAAACAAAAAAAAAATATTTTTTTTTTTTTTTTTTTTAAATTCATATTTTTATTAAATATGATATGTTCGTAGGTCCCGTGGTTCGCAGGTCGATGGGGTCGTAGGTCGGGGGTTACCTGTAATCTTGTTAATTTTTTTCCTCCCATGCACACTCCCGTGGCTGCCCTTTGGCAGCCCATCGATTTTTGGAAAACACCGATGCGACATATACAGCGAAGCAACATATTTATGGATTTTTCCACTTTTTTTAGACATACAGGTAGTCCTCGACTTACAACGGTCTCGAGTTACAACGTTTCGCGGTTACGACGCACCTCCCATTAAAAAATAAATAAAAAAATAAATAATTTTGAAAAATTGATTTTGAAAAGCCGAGTTACGCAGTTTTTAGTTTTACTAGCTGCGGAGGCCCTGTACTCTCTAAAAAAGCTAAGTCTGGTTCTCTGGACATTCAAAAAACAAAACCAAACTGTACATAGTAGGTTACAACTTACTGTTACTGTGTGTACTGTGAACGCGGTTTTACGTCGTAAACGAATACGTACGGAGGATGGACCGAGCTGGACGGCGGTTTTACAATGTACCGTATTCGCCGTTGTAAAATATGCACCAGTGTTTAATACGCTTTGTCCAATTATTAACAATAAACAAGAAAAAATTGTTCATAATACGCTTCGGTGTTTAATACGCGTCATCGCCACGCGACGCGTCAGCGCCTCATTTGCCCTGATTAAGATGGCAGCGACAGAAGCAAGCGAGTATGAAGAACTTCACAAGGAAACACGGTAAAAACAATTATTTCTTTGCGAGAAAAAATATATTTCTTAGCTGACTTTATAGCAGACGTGCTCCTGAGCTTAACGAAATCTTCAAATCAGCTGGATTAAAAAAAATAAGTTAGCCGAATGGCAAGCGGTTCGGACAGGACGCTTTGTTTCTTTAAATTTAGCTAAATAAACGCTTAAAAAAATATATTTCTTAGCTGACTTTATAGAAGACGTGCTCCTGAGCTTAACAAAATGTTCAAATCAGCTGGATTAAAAAAAAAGTTTGCAGAATTTTAGGCAGGCGGTTCGGACCAGATGCTTTGTTTCTTTAAATTTAGCTAAATAAACGCTTAAAAAAATATTTCTTACCTGACTTTATAGCAGACAGTCCCCTGAGCTCAACCAAATGTGAAATCAGCTGGATTTAAAAATCTGCGGTGTGGTTTATGAGTTACGGTATCTTGCTAACAAAAACAGCAAGGGGCGGGCAGCGACAGAGTCAGTCCGACCAGAGGAGGCTTTTTTCGGACACATGAGCTAGAAACGTCTGGAAGTGGCCCTCTTCCTCTTCGCTCTCTGAGTCCTCTGCTGCTGCCCATAGCGCCCATAGCGGCCGAAACTGGTACTGCAAATGAGTCTAAAAATATGGGAAAAAATCCATAGAGGATACGCTTCGGTGTTTAATACGCAGGACATTCAAATGAGCAAAAAAACTGCGTATTATAGACCCTTTTTTTTTTTTTTTTACAATAAACGCAATACAGAATACTGAGGAGGGACAGAGGAACGGCTTCACCAGCATACCAGTAGGTTATTAACTCTTTTTTCCCTTCATTATGGCTTCATTATGGCTGTTTTGATAATTATGTACCGTATTTGTCGGTGTATAATACGCAGTTTTTTTGCTCATTTGAATGTCCTGCGTATTATACACCGAAGCGTATATAATTCATTTTGGCCAAAAATGGTGCAGTACCAGTTTCGGCCGCTAATGCGCCCTGTAGTCTGTTTACATGCAGACTGTACCTGGAGGCGTATCCTGTTATTCGTGTACAGTATTCAGATAAAACCCATCACCCCCGCCAAATCACTGAGAGAGAGCAGGAGAACCAACGAGAAAACATTGAAACCAACATCCGGGAGAGAACAGTTAAGAGAACAAAGAGAGAAAATGCCGCCAAAAAGAAAATCGTATACTGCAGAATATAAACTGCAGGTCGTCAAATTTGCTGCGGAAAACAGCAACAGAGCAGCGGGTCGTCACTTTGGGGTCAACGAGGCCTGTGTTCGCTTGTGGAGAAAGGCGGAGGTCTCGCTGACCGCCATGAAGCGATCCAAGAGAGCGAACCGAGGGAAGAAGGCCCGCTGCCCCGAGCTGGAGCTGCGGATCAAAGAGTGGGTGCTGGAGCAGTGCGCGGCCGGGAGAGGCGTCTCCACGCCACGGTCCAGCTTCGGCTGCACGCCGTGGCTTTGGCCAAAGAAATGGTGATCTTGGAGTTCGCTGGCGGTGCATCGTGGTGCTACTGATTCATGCAAAGAAACCAGCTGTCTCTGAGAGCGCGTACCACGATGTGCCAGAAACTTCCAGTGGACTTCGAGGAGAAGGTCGCCAACTTCCGCGCATTCGTCGCCCGCAAGTCCAGGAGCCCCACATCTCGCCAGCACAGCTCGTAAATATGGATGAAGTTCCACTCACATTCGATTTACCGATGACGAGAAGTGTGTCAAATAAAGGTGAGAAGAGCGTGTCCATCATGACCACAGGACATGAAAAGTCGCACTTCACCGTGGTCCTCGTGTGCTGCGCAGATGGGGCAAAGCTGCCGCCCATGGTCATTTTCAAAAGGAAAACCATGCCCAAAGAGAGCTTTCCTGCAAGTGTGGTTGTGGAGGTGAACGAGAAAAGATGGATGGACTCTGGTATGATGAATGTGTGGCTGTTCAGATGTTACAGCAAGCGGCCAGACGGGTTTTTTAAAACTAAAAAAGCTGTACTGGTCATGGACAGCATGAGAGCCCACATCACGCCAGCTTTTAAAGAAAAAATAAAAGCGACCAACTCCATCCCTGCCATCATCCCAGGTGGAATTACAAAGGTTCTCCAGCCATTAGACACCTCTGTGAACAGAAGCTTCAAAGCAGCTTTGCGCCGCTTGTGGGAGCAGTGGATAGTGGATGGGGAACACAGCTTCACAGCTACAGGCCGTATGCGCCACGCCACGTTCCTGCAGGCGATCGACTGGATCGACAAGGCCTGGAAATCAATTTCCAAAAGATCATCCAGTCTGGGTTCATTAAAGCTGGGATCATCCCACGGCCAGCTGGAGCAGAGGACACCGAGAGCGAGGAGGAGGAACAGCCTGGGCCTTTGAGTACCGATGAGCTGGATCGTGCGATGGCTGAACTGTTTGCCAGCGACACGGAAGACGAAGACTTTGAAGGTTTTGAATAGTGTAAATAATTTGCTTGAATAAAAACTGTAAACGGTATCTGTTTCTGTCATTTTTATGGGCGGGGTGAGCGTGTATTAATTTTAAAGCCGCTGTATTTATGTTGTTGTAACCGTCAAAGTGCATTTATTAACAAAAATTTAACCGAGACACGTTAACATATATACAGTATTCAGCTAACAAATATATATATTTTTTAGGTGTTTCTGTTCGGTAGTTTAAATTTAATTAAATTCAGCTCTTGCTGCGCTGCAGCAAACCATTTCTGGGTGCGCGCATCGTGTTGTTTACGTTCAAAATTCAGCTGATTTGTAATCATTTATTAACAAAAATTAAACTGAGACACGTTAACATATATATTCAGCTAACAAATATATATATTTTAGGTGTTTCTGTACGGTAGTTTAATTTTAATTAAATTCAGCTCTCGCTCCAAACCGGGCCTGTGGGCCTGTTGTGTGTGTGCGCGCATCGTGTTGTTTACATTTTAAATTCAGCTGATTTGTAATCATTTATTAACAAAAATTAAACAGAGACACGTTAACATATATATTCAGCTAACAAATATATTTTTAGGCGTTTCTGTAGTTAAATTTTAATGAAATTCAGGTCGCGCTGCACAATGGACCACATTTCCGGGTTGTCTCAGCGGTGACGCGTAACGTCAGCGGTGGATGACGCGTTACGTCGGCTGTGACGTCAGCGCGTATTAAACACCGAAGCGTATTATGTACGTTTTTTTCTGGTTTATTGGCAATAATTGGTCAAAGCGTATTATACACGGGAGCGTATTATACACCGACGAATACGGTAGGCTACTGTGTTAGGATAGGCTAAGTGCTTGGTAAAATACTGTACAGTACTGTACGTATAAGGTGAAGTATTTACGTATGTTTATTTGGGTTACGACACAGCGCAGGAACGGAACTTCGTCGTAAGTCGGGGACTATACCTGTATTTGGACTGATGCGACTTGTAGGGCGGAGCGACGTGTACGGCGGAAAATACGGTAGTTGAAAATGGCCCCAGCCTTTAGTTCAGCCAGCCAATCTTCTTTCAGGTAAGACCCTGCCTGGTTATGGTGACTCAAGCCGGCTGTGAGAGTCCACCAAGGACGGCCTGAGCAGAACGAGTACAGCTGAGCTCAAACTAAACCAGTTGACCCGGAGCAACAAATTAAAAACATGCAAATATTTCAAAGCTCTACAAATAAATAAATAAATAAGCAGCCAAGCAAAGCAGCAGAGCGTCTTGTGGGACTGGTGTGTCACTTCTGTAACAAATATCATAATAAAGTCTTTAAAAAACTGGATGGCAGAACAAACGGAGTGTACACACCACAAAAAAAAAAAAAAAACTTGTCAAAGACGTTTTTTTCCACACATCCTTTTTTTAATTATTTGTAAATCATAAAAATGAACTTTTTAAATATATAAAACATACACACCATTTGAGCCACATTGGTTGTACAAACAAGAAATGTTGCAGTGAGCGCTTTTCTTTCCTCTAATTGTCTTCTTGCTTCGGTGGAACAAAGAAGATTGTAAACAATTAACTTTTTTTTTCTGTTAATACTGACAAAGAAACCAACGGAGAAATGTGACGTCGCCTTCGACGGAACACAAACTCATGAGGTGAGGCTGAAGATGGCCCGTTTGGTCCTGAACCGTCCCACTGGTTGTCCCTACACTTAGAATCATTTCTCTGTGCTTCAGCTTTGTATAAATTAACAACTCGTGTTGCTGTAGTAGAATTTATTACGCTATAAAATATTTATATATCTCATTTTTACATATTTTATCATTCAACCCCAATTCTGAAAAAGTGGCGATGTATTATAAAAATAAAAACACAACCCTCCCCAGAATGCAATAATTTGTAATTCTCACATTTTTTCCTCAATAAAACAGTAAAAACATTGTGTTTAAACTGAGACGTTGTAGCATTTTAAAGAAAAATAAAGTAACTTTGAATTTGATTTGAACATGTAAAAAGAGTTGTTCCAGGAGCAACAAGAGGAATCAACATCTGGCAACAATTAGGTGAACTGTCAACACGTCAACAAGACAACTGGCTATAAGACGAGACTTTTAGAGAGGATGTACATTTAAGAAGTAAAGATGGGCAGAGGTTCACCACTCTCTGAAAATCTGTCTCCAAATAATCCATCTCAGAATAAAGTTCCTCAACAAGACGTTGAATCTCCATCGTCTGCAGTTCATAATCACCAGATTAGAAGAATCTGTCGAAACCTCTGAGCTCAAAGGACGAGGCTGAAGGTCGTGACCTACAAGCCTTAAAACAAGGTCTGGACTCCACACATCATTGTCTGTAAACACAGTTCATCCGCAAAGAAACCAGATGTGAACATTCGGAACCGCTGCCGTTCTCTCTGGACCAGAGCTCGTTTCAAATGGACTGAGGTGAAGTCCAGAACTGTTCTGAGGTCAGATGGATCCAAATCTGAAGTTCTGTTTGTAAACCTCATACACCATGTCCTCTGTACTAAAGAGAAGAGGGACCATCCAGTCAGTTACCATCCTGTCCCTCGTCGACTCCTCCCAGGACGGCGCCCAGAAACCATCTTAGCTCCAGCAAACTGGTTGGTCCACTTAAGGTGTTTACTGCTTGGTGGGGAAACAGTTTGCTGGAACTCCTCTGACTGATGAAGCCCTCCGGATAGAGGACGAAACGTTTCTATAAAAAAGAAACTGTCCAGATGACCCGACTGAGAATTATTGGATTTGGTACCTGGATGATTGAGCATGAACTTTGTCATCTAGAGAAGCATTTTAGAATTTACCGGTAAGTATTTGATTAGTTTAAAACATCTTTTCTAATTCAGATTGTGTTTGTTTGTTCAGGGAAAGCCTAGCATATTTCAGCAAAACATTGTTAGACCACACACTGAATCCATTCCAGCAGCGTGGCCCTGTGGCCGTCCAGACCTCTCATCAATTACACTTGATGCATCTACAAGATCCAACAAAGAAGATCCAGAACTGTTGAACAGCTAGAATCCCCCGTCAAACCAGAATGGCATATTTCCTCCAAAACCTCCAACTACTGGTTTACTCAGGTCCCCCAAAACCTCAAACTAATGGTCTACTCAGGTCTCCCCAAACCTCCAACTACTGGTCTCCTCAAGTCCCCCAAAACCTCCAACTACTGGTCTACTCAGGTCCCACAAAACCTCCAACTACTGGTCTACTCAGGTCCCACAAAACCTCCAACTACTGGTCTACTCAGGTCCCACAAAACCTCCAAATACTGGTTTACTCAGGCCCCCCAAAACCACCAACTGATGGTCTACTCAGGACCCCCAAACCTCAAAGTATTGGTCCCTTCAGTGACCTCCAAAATCTCCTACAATTGATCTCCTGAGATCTCCCAAAACCTCCAACTACTGGTCTACTCAGGTCCTCCAGAATCTCCAACTACTGATCTCCTGAGGTCCACCAAAACCTCCAACTACCGGTACTGGTCTACTCAGGTCCCACAAAACCTCCAACTACTGGTCTACTCAGGTCCTCAAGAATCTCCAACTACTGATCTCCTGAGGTCCACCAAAACCTCCAACTACCGGTACTGGTCTACTCAGGTCCCACAAAACCTCCAACTACTGGTCTCCTAAGGTCCACCAAAACCTCCAACTACTGGTCTCCTGAAGTTCTCCAAATCCACCACCAACTGGTCTCCTCAGGTCCTGGATGTTTACGGACATCTGTTAAACGATGCTTCAGAGGAAACGTGGACCTGGAACAACTTCAGAGACATGTTGCTGCCATTAAATTCACAATTACTGAATTTCTTCCTGAAACGATACAGTTTCTTGGTTTCAACACATGGTATGCTCACCATGTGAATTAGATACAGGTCGAGAAGCTTTGAAAACCATCTCATTCTGTTATTAATATTTTACACAATTTTTCAACTTTTTTAGAATTGGGGTTGTGTTTTTTTTATGGTAAACTCAGCTTCTCTAAGTTTTGCTACATTGTGGAACAATAGTCAGGCCTGTTCAGTCCAGTACATCTTCGTGAGGATGAAGGAACATCAGCGTGATCCCAGGGTTTGGTTCGAGAGACGTTCAGCACCCGGGGGAAGAACGTAGAACAGACGGCAGTTGACGTGGAACGTCTCGGCTTCATGGGAATGGCTTCTTGGTTGTCTACTCTTTAATACAGTATTCAAGTACGAGCAAACTGTACAACTGCATGCAACGAACAAGCGGCCCTACGGTGCGCAGAACTAACACGCTAATCTAGTTCAGTGTTTTCTCTGTTTTTTTCTTCAATTTTCTGTAACAATTTTTACAAAAATGTGCATGCAGCTTGGTGCAAAAGTCAAGCTGGCCCCTCCGCCTCAGGTGGCGGTGGAAGGAGTCTGCAGAGGATGAGCGTTGGCGCCCTGACTTTCACGTTCACATGGACGAGAAAACCGTGACCGATTCTTTTCTGCTTGTATGTGAAAGAGAAGTTAAGCCATATTGAAGTGAGGTTCTGTTGTAGCTTCTTTACTAAAGCTAATCGACATCAAACACAAAAATGCCGCTCGCTCAGTGAATTTTATAGTTTGAAGTGAAATTTGGTGTGGTAGTAGTTTAGAGTCATTCTCTGTTTTCTGAGTGTTAACAAATTGTGGAAGGTCTTTGTTTCTTGACATAAAATGGGACAGGTAATATTTAATTTTCATTAAATTCATGATTGCAGTCAGTCAGTTTTAATCACTCCATTATTTACATAAAATTCTTATTTTTACAAGCTTAAAATCAGTAAGACTAGTGGCATGTAGCTTTTCCAGGGCATCTAAAGGTCACATCCATTTTTAAAAACTTCTTATAAATTCACCACCTAACACAAGCTTGTCAGTGTAAAGGTCCAAACGCTAGCAGTTGTTTGAATCACTGTGAAATTTAGAAAATTGTAGTTGTTTTAGGATGGGAAAATTCACTTTAGATTTGGATCTGTTTAGATTGTACTGATGAACTAAAAACCAGTGAACAGTTCCAATGGACCAGTGAATTCCTGCTGTCCCAAAGCAAATCCAGTCTTTAAATTGTTAATATGAATGCTGATTATTTTTTTTATTTTTTTTAAACCTTTACGTTGAGGTCAGTTTTGTGTTAGTTCATTTGTTGGAAATAAGAACGTCCCGACAGATGTGACTCCTCTTGGACGCTTCGATACTCTTGGCGCACACTCATAAATGACCATAGAATTATGTACGAATGTTATTGGGTGGATTAGCGGTTAGCCCTGTGGCCACACAGAAAGAAGGTCTTGGGTTCAAGTCCCAAGATTGGTTTGGGGTCTTTCTGTGTGGGGGTTTCATATTCTCCATTTGTGAGTGATTTCCTCCAGTCACCGGTTACTCTGGTTATTCTCTTTTTCTCCGGATACTCCAGAAATTCCAGTTTTCTACGGTAACTCTGCTCTTCTCCGGTTACGTTGTTTTTCTACAAATACGCCGGGTTTCTCCAGATACTCTGGTTATTCTAGTTTTCTCTGATTACTCCCTTTTTTATTTTTTGCTCTGCACTACTGTTTTATTGATTTGTGTTTAAATGTTCTTGATTTTGTGTGTACATCACTTTGTTGCAGCTGTGGTTGTTTTAGAGAGCTTTATAAATAAAATATTATTGTTATTATTTTCTGTTTTTTTTTCTTCTTCTTTTCATTCATTCAACCTTTATTTAGGCAGGTTAATCCCATAGCCTCGAGGTTACCGGTACTCGTTATTCTCATTTTCTCCGGTTACTCTGGTTTTCTCCGGATACTCTAGAGACTCTGGTCTTCTCCAGTTACCATACTCCAGTTTTCAACGAAATACTCTGTGTTTCTCCAGATACTCAGGTTATTCTGGTTTTCTCTGGCTACTCCCATTTTTTTTTTTGCTCTACACTACTGTTTTTATTGATATTAATGTATTAACCTGTTTGATTCTTTTATGTGTTTAAATGTTCTTGATTTTATGTGTACAGCACTTTTGTTGTAGCTGTGATTGTTTTAAAGGGCTTCATAAATAAAGTATTATTATTATTTTCTCCAGTTACTCTGGTTTTCTTCAGCTACTCCGGTTTTCTCCAGCTACTCCGGTTTTCTCCGGATACTCCGCTAACTCTGGTTTTCTATGGATACTCTGGTTTTCTCCAGCTACTCCGGTACCTGGTTTTCTCCAGCTACTCCGGTACCTGGTTTTCTCCAGCTACTCCGGTTTTCTCCGGATACTCCGCTAACTCCGGTTTTCTATGGATACTCTGGTTTTTCTGGTTTACTCCAGTTACTCAGATTTTCTCCCAGAGCAAGCTGAACTCACGCAAATGAAACTCTTCTGGTTAAATAACGATTCATGAAATAGACAAACGTTGATAGCAGTGTGAAGTTTTATAAAGTGGTGTTTGCACAAATCAAAGGGAAATGTTGTTTATTAGGTTTGATTGAAAATTTTGTCTTTGTTGTGTTTGGATGTTAAATTTTATTTTTCCAAATTGAGGTGGGTCAAGAAGTTATCAAAACATGTAAAATAAAAAGTTTTTTTTTGTTTTTTTTTTGCACAGAACTCTGCTTCAATTCGGCCAAACTTTTCCTTTACCATCAAGACAAAAGATGAACTGAACTGACAGGATTTTTATTTATTTATTTACTTTTAAAAAATAACTACGTTTATTTTTTATTTTTTTTCCCTTCAAAAAGTTAAACGTTTTAGTAAAAAAAAAAAAAGTTTTTGTGCTTTTATTTAAAAAAGGTTAAACTAATGTCTGGATAAAAACTTTAAACGTGCTGGGGTGAGGGAAGGCACTCCCTCAGAAACGTGAAAAATTATACTGTCTTATCGGCTCTGGCGTATGTGAACATCTATTTTTATTTATATATGTATATATATATTTTTTATTTTTTACAGAAACACTACCCTCATTGCATTTCAAAGTGACATACTGCAAACTTGATTTTTTGGTCCAATTCCCAGGATGCCTAATATACATCTTATACAAAGACAACTGGCCAGTTCGTTGACCAAGAATTAGAAGAAAACAAAACTGACCTCAGTTTCTTTTGTAAAATTTAAGATCTTTGTGATGATTCACCATCTTGGCTTCGTTGCAGCTCTGTTTTTTCCCTGATTTTGTTACACCTGAAAGCTAAGAGGGATAAAAATATTAAAATCTGGCTTTTACAGGTCTCTCCTTTTTCTAGGCAGCATTTGCTCTTAAATATTCAAAGAAATTGTTATAATTTTACATACAGTACTTAAACATTTACAACCATCCATTCATGGCGTTACATTTCCAGATGCCAATTTGGTTGATTCTCCAAGGCAAATTGTCTAATTTAAATGTCTTTCTAAGTGTCTTTGTCAGGGATTTAGGAATGTTTAAATGTTAAAGGAACATTTAATTTAAGGTAAATAGCATCATTCTTGCTGTAGACAGCAGTCAAGGCAGTTTCAGTTTAGAAACTCTGGGATCAATTCTTGTAAATTTAGACAGCATGGGATAAAATTAATTGTTATGTCGATGATACTCATTTATAGTTATGAAACCTGATTAATCCAATAATTTACTTACCGGTAGTTACAAGCTTGTTTTAAAGACATTAAAATCCTGGATTACCCAATTTTCTGCATTTGAACCAAAAAAGACAGAGGTCGTGGTTTTTGTTAAGAACCTTGATGTCATTTTGGGTCAGGATGTGTCGTTCAACAACAATACTGTATCACCAAATTAATAAACAAGAAGAAGGCAGCTCATGAATACATTCAATTTGCTCAATTTAATATGTAGGAATTAAACTAGAGTGGTCTAAAGTTATAAATAACCAGCATTGGAATGCCATGAGTGAATGGTTGTAGGTTATAGGTTATAAATAAGATTGGGACCAAGAAGGTGTAGAGGTAGGGTAGTTAACTTGGGACCAGAAAGTTGCAGTTCGACTCCCCACCATGCCCACATATCGAGTACCATAGTCCTTGAGCAAGACACCTAATCCTTAATTACTGTCTGGGCACTTGCATAGCTGCCCACTGCTCCACCTGGGTGTATCCCACATGTGATGGGTTAAATGCAGAGAACTAATTTCGCCATTGTATGGGAACAAACAACAATGGCAATACATTAGTGCCGTATGTAATGATGTATACTGTTGGAAAATACTCATATGTTAGGCCTCTTGAAAGACAACATTTGGCATCTTTAACCATTCTTATACTGTATTAACCCATTTATACTTTTGTTAAGAAAAAAACAGAGCTAGAACGAAGCTGAAACAACGTGCCATTACAATCATCACCTGTTCCCCTAACAGACAGCTTGCAGACGTTTACTACATTTTATATCTTTTTAAAGATTTTTTTTCTCCTCCATGCACACAACAAACTGACAACATCATCATGAGCATTTTATGCACAGTAAAAAACATTTTGTGCCTGTATTAACAAAGGGAAAATAAATGCACAACAAAGGATTCACTCCTAAGACTGGCCTGGAAGCAGCCACGGTAAACATGTTGAGACGCAGAGAGGGACCAGAGATCTAGGCACCAGAAGAAGGCCCTGTGCTTCCGGACTGAGTACCCACAGCAAGGGGTGGGGGGCACCCTGCATGGGGACAGTGGTGCCGGTAGTCTGCTGGGTGTCTGCAGGAGGCTGCTGCAGAAATGACTGTGCCCCCAACAGGCAGGAAGGGGGAATTACCTCGGTCTCTAAGACGTACATTCCCGTGCTTACGTACATTTCTTTGCCATGTTGATTCACTTAAAAACAACCCTGTTTCATTTTGATTTGCTGACACTCGTAGTTATAGTTTTCCAATCAGAGAGCAAGAAAAAGAGCCACAAGGTTTTTCTTTGAATGGAAATGAAACACCAAAGTCAGCGTGACGCTCCCTACAACAGGCCAAAAGAACCGTGGTAGGAGTGATTGTCAGATTTCAACAAAGCTTTCTCCTCCTCGTGTCTGTTTCTGATTGTTGTTCTACATTTCCACCTTTTTTGCTTCTCGTTTCAAGAGTCCTTTTTGTTGTTTTGATTCCCCTCAACGTACTACCGGTACGTAGAACTTTTGGTCCACTAGGATCGGATTCCAGGTGGTCCGGGCGAGCTGTCAAGAGATGACTGAGAGGCTCTTTGCGTTAGGGAGGCGAGAGTCGGGTCCACCAAGGAGGACGGTGGGAACAACTTGTACCAACCGATGACCGTGCTGGATAACTCCAACTCATCCAACAGGATTTGTGCAACTCCCATGAAGCTTTTATGGTCCATGCGGCCATAGTCTCCCCAGACAATCACCTGAAGGACAAGAATTTACCCGTCAAGGCCGCGGCTCTGTGGTGATTTTGTCAGGAAGAAGAACAAACCTGATGCTGACCTGTAAGACTTTACCCAGCGGGCTCTCCTCAAACACCAGCGCTTGCTGGTACAGCGGGTCGAGCGTTTTCCGTGCAATCTTGGTTTTCTTTTTGGCTACGTAGGCTCCATTGTTCAGCAGGTAGACTTTGACGTACGGAGCTGAAGGCAGAGGCAAAGCAATTAAAAAAGCCTTTAGTGGGAACACAATACATCTGTCACAGCTGGCTTCATCCCCTTTGGGGGTAAAACCAGGAGCAAGAGGGAGTGTCAGAGCTTTTCCACCGTTTTACAGTGGATATAGTACATATAGAAATATTGTGGTAAGTCTGTGAGTGGTGTTTAGGAGGAACTAAGCTTAAAACAGATCTAACTCCAGTCTAAAATAACTCTCAAAGCCATGCATGTGAACATTATTTAAGACTTGTCATATGCTTCATCTCAGAAGGTTAATTACAGCAGAAATAGTATTTATTTATTTAGTAAACTTTATTAAACCAGGCAAATCCCATTGAGATCACAGAAACCTGCTGCAGGAACATGACACTCCTGCAGTAGGCACCTCAGGCTGCACTGGAAGTGCTACAGCTAGCCGCTGCTGCCTGTGCTAACAAATAACCATACCGTTTTTTACCAATTAAAGAATGTACAGTATCGTACTGTGTAATGTGCAGTGGTACAAAGGTTTGTAAATGCCCTCACTTGAACAGTGATGCATTTCTTTAGATTGGAGCTTTTTAACCCCTGGAAGGTCCTTTAACTTCATGAAAATACCACCTTATGTAACTGCTTGAAAATTTATTTTCTTACATTTTGGTCCACAACAAACTGGTTCATTTATCTCAGCTTAAAATAAAAATAGCCAATTTAAATTACTTTTCCATTAAGGGTCTTTGATAAAACAAATAAAAACTCCACATATATGTACTGAATTTGAATTTATGTGAATATTTGAAAGGAAGGCATTTTACCCCCATTAGTTCACTGAAAAGGATTTTTGGACATTTTAAAGAAAATTCCGGTCCTGAGTTTTGGGAAGACCCTCCACCCAGTCCGTCACTGATGCCAGGTTTTCGGTCAATCCAACAGGAGACCGCTGACTTCAGCTGGCGTGGATGATCGATCTTCAGCCAGCTTTTTATCGATCTACGTTTTCTTCTAAACAGTTTTGTGCACAACACAAGTGGGGGTTTGTACCCTATACCCAAATAATTTTGTGGGACGAGATGAGAGGCAGGTCTCAGCAGTGACGTCTAACCGAGAAGACGTTCTGCTCCTGGTGACATTTTTTTTAACAGACTCTCTGGAATGTAAAAGCAGAGCACCACCCAGTGGGCTGATGTAAAAATAGAAAGTATAGAGACTGATACAGTATAAGATTTAAAAAAATTACTATTTATTGACAATACCAAAAAAAAAAAGGTAAAAACATAAAATAAAATAAAAATGAGTGGCAGATTTTTTTTTCTTTCCCATGAGACCCTTCAGAGGTTAAGACTGCAATCCAATTAGCCGTTAGCTCATCTCGTTAGCCCTGTTTTATCTAATTTTGGATCCGGTTCTTACCAGGGAGAGATTTGGATCCTGGTTTTTGTACAAGTCCTCGACCTCTGATGACCTCCACCTCCAGTTGACCCTTTTTCTCCATCATTCCGATCTGGATGTCACCTGAGAGGAAAGGTTGGGTAAACGCAGCAGAGTTCAGTTCAAACTGTTTCAGTCAGGATGCGCCGAGCATTACTTCACTCGCTTTTGTCTTTACTGAAACATGAACACACAAAAACAAGATGAGAGGAAAGACAACGGACCTGATGGTAAGACAGTATGAGAATGGGACAAAAGATTAGAAGAGACAAATGGACACGAGGAAGACACATACAGGTTGAGATGAAATGGAAATAAAAAAGGACCAGTTTCATACCGATGGCAGGGGTGGCCAGAGTCTGTCGGCCCACTAACTGAGCCGGTCCCAGTCCATCCAGGAAGTCACTGAACTGGCTACTGGCTCCCAGATTCACTCCAGAGAAGATCAAACTACAGAGACAACACAGAAACAGAAGAATCAGTTCCTGCTCTGCTGACGAGTCTTCTGTCACACTTGGCCTCATTAAAAAAACAGAATAAGAGGAGATTTATTCATTCATTCATTCATTCATTCAACCTTTATTTATACAGGCTAGCCTCGTTGAGTCACGGGGACTCATTTACAAGAGGGACCTGTCTCACTCACACCAAACAACCATCCACTCTCACACTCACACCTAGGGTCAATTTAGAGTCACCAATCAGCCTAACAAGCATGTTTTTTGGTCTGTGGGAGGAAACCGGAGTACCCGGAGGAAACCCACGCATGCACGGGGAGAACATGCAAACTCCACCCAGAAAGGCCCCGGACCGGGATTTGAACCGGCAACCTTCTCGCTGAGAGGCAGCAGCTCTACCAGTTGTGCCACCGTGCTGCCCATTTATGGATGCACTTAGAGGACATGGAGGGAGTTGGAGTGAGGACAGAGGACAGAGTGAGACAAAAGAAAACGACTCGCTGTAGAGACCCCTGTAGAGGGAACAACCAAATACAGTAAAGAAGATAAAGACCAGAACTGTGACGTTCTCATCATTTGTTGCTCTTGCAGATCAGAGCAACACAAATTGACTCTTTCTGTCGGACTAGACTCCATTTGGCTTGACTCAACTTGGCATGACTCGACTTGACTCGGTTCGATTTGCCTTGTCTCGACTCGCTTGATTCAGCTCGATTCAGTTCAATTCGACTTGGCTCGACTAGACTCGGTTTGACTCGGCTCAGTTTGAATCGCTTGACTCGACTTAACTCGACTCTGCTCAACTTGGCTCTGCTTGACTTGGCTTGACTCGCTCAACTCGACTCTGCTTAACTCGACTTGGCTTAACTCAGTTTGACACGGCTCGACTTGGCTTGACTCAACTCGGTTCAACTCGCTCAACTCAAATCGGTTCAACTTGCTTGACTCAGCACCAATTGCTCAACTCGGTTCGTCTCGGCTCGATTCGCTTTACTCGGCTCGACTCACTCAACTCGAATCGGCCCAACTTGGCTCGACTTGATTCAACTCGCTCAACTCGACTCTGCTCACTTTGACTTGCTCCGACTCGGCTCAACTCGACTCGCTTGACGACTCGGCTTGACTCAATTTGACTCGCTTGACTTGACTCATCTTTACTTGGTTCAACTTGGCTTGACTCAATTTGACTCGCTTGACTCGACTCAGCTTGACTTGGTTCAACTCGGCTTGACTCAATTTGACTCGCTTGACTCGACTCAGCTTGACTTGGTTCGACTCGGTTCGACTCGACTTGACTCAATTTGGCTCGCTTGACTTGACTCAGCTTGACTTGGTTCAACTCGGCTTGACTCAATTTGACTCACTTGACTCGACTCAGCTTGACTAGGTTCAACTCTGCTTGACTCAATTTGACTCGCTTGACTTGACTCAGCTTGACTCGGTTCGACTCGGTTCGACTCGACTCGGCTTGACTCAATTTGACTCGCTTGACTTGACTCAGCTTGACTTGGTTCAACTCGGCTTGACTCAATTTGACTCGCTTGACTTGACTCAGCTTGACTTGGTTCAACTCGGCTTGACTCAATTTGACTCGCTTGACTCGACTCAGCTTGACTTGGTTCGACTCGGTTCGACTCGCTTGACTCGACTCGGCTTGACTCGATTTGACTCACTTGACTTGACTCAGCTTTACTTGGTTCAACTTGGCTTGACTCAATTTGACTCGCTTGATTCGACTCAGGTTGACTTGGTTCGACTCGACTCAGTTTGACTCACTCACCTCTGCTTGACTTGACTCAGCTCGACTTGGTTCAACTTGGCTTGACTCAATTTGACTCGCTTGACTCGACTCAGCTTGACTTGGTTCGACTCGGCTTGACTCAATTTGTCTCACTTGACTTGACTCAACTTGACTTGGTTCAACTCGGCTTGACTCAATTTGACTCGCTTGACTCGACTCAGCTTGACTTGGTTCAACTTGGCTTGACTCAATTTGATTCGCTTGAGTCAACTCAGCTTGACTTGGTTCGACTCGGTTCGACTCAGCTTGACTCAATTTGACTCGCTTGACTCGACTCAGCTTGACTTGGTTCGACTCTGTTCGACTCGCTTGACTCGACTCGGCTTGACTCAATTTGACTTGCTTGACTTGACTCAGCTTGACTTGGTTCAACTCGGCTTGACTCAATTTGACTCGCTTGACTCGACTCAGCTTGACTTGGTTCAACTCAGCTTGACTCAATTTGACTCGCTTGACTCAACTCAGCTTGACTCGGTTCGACTCGCTTGACTCGACTCGGCTTGACTCAAAATTTGACTCACTTGACTTGACTCAGCTTTACTTGGTTCAACTTGGCTTGACTCAATTTGACTCGCTTGACTCGACACAGCTTGACTTGGTTCGACTCGACTCGGTTCGACTCGCTCACCTCTGCTCGACTTGGTTCAACTCGGCTTGACTTAATTTGACTCGCTTGACTCGACTCAGCTTGACTTGGTTCGACTCGGCTTGACTCAATTTGACTCACTTGATTTGACTCAACTTGACTTGGTTCAACTCGGCTTGACTCAATTTGACTCGCTTGACTCGACTGAGCTTGACTTGGTTCGATTCAGTTCGACTCAATTTGACTCACTTGACTTGACTCAACTCGGCTTGACTCAATTTGACTCACTTGACTTGACTCAACTTGACTTGGTTCAACTCGGCTTGACTCAATTTGACTCGCTTGACTCGACTCAGCTCGACTTGGTTCAACTTGGCTTGACTCAATTTGACTCGCTTGACTCGACTCAGCTTGACTTGGTTCAACTTGGCTTGACTCAATTTGATTCGCTTGAGTCAACTCAGCTTGACTTGGTTCGACTCGGTTCGACTCAGCTTGACTCAATTTGACTCGCTTGACTCGACTCAGCTTGACTTGGTTCGACTCTGTTCGACTCGCTTGACTCGACTCGGCTTGACTCAATTTGACTTGCTTGACTTGACTCAGCTTGACTTGGTTCAACTCGGCTTGACTCAATTTGACTCGCTTGACTCGACTCAGCTTGACTTGGTTCAACTCAGCTTGACTCAATTTGACTCGCTTGACTCAACTCAGCTTGACTCGGTTCGACTCGCTTGACTCGACTCGGCTTGACTCAAAATTTGACTCACTTGACTTGACTCAGCTTTACTTGGTTCAACTTGGCTTGACTCAATTTGACTCGCTTGACTCGACACAGCTTGACTTGGTTCGACTCGACTCGGTTCGACTCGCTCACCTCTGCTCGACTTGGTTCAACTCGGCTTGACTTAATTTGACTCGCTTGACTCGACTCAGCTTGACTTGGTTCGACTCGGCTTGACTCAATTTGACTCACTTGATTTGACTCAACTTGACTTGGTTCAACTCGGCTTGACTCAATTTGACTCGCTTGACTCGACTGAGCTTGACTTGGTTCGATTCAGTTCGACTCAATTTGACTCACTTGACTTGACTCAACTCGGCTTGACTCAATTTGACTCACTTGACTTGACTCAACTTGACTTGGTTCAACTCGGCTTGACTCAATTTGACTCGCTTGACTCGACTCAGCTCGACTTGGTTCAACTTGGCTTGACTCAATTTGACTCGCTTGACTCGACTCAGCTTGACTTGGTTCGACTCGGCTTGACTCAATTTGACTCGCTTGACTTGACTCAGCTTGACTTGGTTCGACTCGGCTTGACTCAATTTGACTCACTTGACTTGACTCAACTCGGCTTGACTCAATTTGACTCGACTCAGCTTGACTTGGTTCAACTCGGCTTGACTCAATTTGACTCACTTGACTTGACTCAACTTGACTTGGTTCAACTCGGCTTGACTCAATTTGACTCGCTTGACTCGACTCAGCTCGACTTGGTTCGACTCGACTCTGTTCGACTCGCTCCCTTCTGCTCGACTTGACTCAGCTCGACTCGGTGCTTCCTGCTCGGACCTTAGGACCTCCTCAGCCGGGTTGAGCTGAAGGTTTGAGGTCAGCAGACTGGAGGACACTGATCAACCAGGGAGCGTCTCCTTCACCAGAATCAAACCACCATTTATAAAACCTCACAACCACAGCGTTCAATTTTATTTATTTTAATAAGTTGATTAAAACTGAAGCATCTAAACACCACGGAGCACCGTGATGCACCATGGAGCACCATGGAGCACCGTGATGCACCATGGTGCTCTGAGGTGTTGGTGGTTCTGAGCTCGGTGGTGTCGTGGTCTATGTCTTGTGTTTAGTTTCTCCTCTGTCATTTCTCATTTCACCCTCAGGTGTTTATTGTTGTCTGTCATTGTTTTTGTTTTTTTTTAATCCAGAGTCATTTTGTTTGTTCCCCGTCCGGGCATTGTGCTTTCCAGCCCTTCATGTTGTTGCCTGAGCGTATCCAAGCTGCCACATCAGCCTTTAACCTGAGTTCAGCTCCTCACTAAACACGACTGGCAGGTGGTTGGACCAAACGGAGCGGGCCGGCAGCCTCAGTGTTTTTAGAAACCGTGGCAGATGATGGTGAGATTTTTAGGACTTTGTTCTTCTGATTTTCTCTTTGTTGTGTTGTGTTGATCTTGGAGAGAAGCTTCGGGAGGTGCGTTAGTACGGCCTCATTCAACCTTTATTTAGTCAGGTAAATCTTATTGAGCCTCGTGGGCTCATTTACAAAAGCGACCTGCTAAAACTAAAGAATGATGAACAGCAATGGTAGAAACAATAAAACAATAAACAAACAATAAACAATAGAAAAACAAAAGAGAGAAATATATATATATATTTTTTTTAACAAAGTATCAAAAAACTAGCAAAACATTATAAGGTAGATGTATAAAATCAAAGACAGGAACATAATCTGCATTGGTTTTTGCCAGGATTCCAACAGATTCTGAAAACCATTTAGAGAAGTCAAGGTCGAGAGCTTCAGATCTTTTTGTAAGATATTCCAGGAAGCAGGAGCGGAGTAGGAGAAGGCCCTTTTTCCAAGTTCAGTCCTCACTGACGGAACACTGCAGGTAATCATGTCCTGAGAGCGCACACTGTAGCTGCACTCACGCAAAGACATGTAGGAGGAGATGTATGAAGGCAGCAGACCAAGAAGTGATTTAAAGATGAAAATGTACCAGTGGAAGAGTCTGCGTGAGGTTAATGATGTCCAGTTAACCAGTGAATACAGGGTGCAGTGGTGGGTACGATAATCACAACCAGTTATGAATCTTAGTGCACCATGATAGACAACATCCAACATCTGCAGGGTGCTTGTAGGAGCATTCATGTAGATAATGTCACCGTAATCAATGGAGGGAAGGAAAGTCACAGATACAAGGCGTTTCCTAGCATTCAGTGTTAGACATGATCTGTTTCTGAAAAAGAAACCCAGTTTAACTTTCAGTTTCTTCACTAGGTTTTCCACGTGGAGTTTAAAAGAGAGATGCGAATCGACCAGGATACCCAGATATTTATAGGAATCAACAAACTCAATAGGGACACCATTTGAGGATAAAATCAGAGGAAGATCTGCTGGGACCGACTTCCTACTTGAAAAAAACATCCCTTTTGTTTTATCAGCATTTAGGACAAGTTTGAGACGGAACAAATCTGACTGGATGATGTCAAAAGCGGATTGCAGTAACTGGAAAGCCTTAGCTACTGTTTTAGCTCGGCAATAAACAACTGTATCATCAGCATAGAAATGTAAGGATGCATCAGGGATGCTCTGACCTACATTAGCTATGTAGATTGTAAAGAGGGTTGGTCCTAAAACTGAGCCTTGTGGTACACCATTTTTAACTGTTAAATAGCTGGAAGAAGTACCGTTATGTTGAACACATTGCCTCCGATTGGAAAGATAATTAGAAAACCAACCGATGGTGTGATCAGAGAAACCGATTTCTGAGAGCTTATGACACAGGATGTTATGATCCACAGTGTCAAAAGCTTTAGACAGGTCTAAGAAAAGTGCAGCACAATAATCCTTAGCATCCAATGCTTCAACAACATCATTCAGAACCTTCAGAGAAGCAGTTGTTGTGCTGTGTTTTTTCCTGAAACCAGATTGATGGAGAGGTAAGATGTTAAATGAGTCCAGATAATTTTTGTTCTGAGAGTTTATCAGTTTTTCTAGAACCTTGGCTAAAATGCAGAGTTTAGAGATCGGTCGATAATAGTTCACTCACGTTATACGGAAAACGACCGTGCAGATCCGAGAACAGACGCGGGACGTACGGTTCTTTGAAGGAAACCGGATCTTAAAGGAGCACGGATGAACAGATGGACGAACTCCCCGTTTTCGCTCCGCGCCTGGACAAACGCTAAAGGAACGGTTCCGCTGGCTCGTTGTAAAGAGTCGTTCAAAAGGTGCGGATCGTTCTCGAACGTCACGTCGTGCTGAGACCGGACAAAACAAAAACCCGGCACAAAGAGAGAAGGTGTTTTACTGACTTCCCCTCAGAGTTGCAGCTGTTCATGCTGCCGTTGGTGGACTCTCTGCTGGGCTGTCGGCTCATGTTCCTGGGCAGCTCCACGGCCATGCCGGTCTCCGTGCTCCTCTGGATCGGGACGCCCTTCTCCTTCTTACTCTTCCCCTCTGAACAGAAGACAGCAGGACTTCAGTCAACGGATCAAAACAAACGTTTGCGGACATCACGACTGAAGTTTGAGGGAAACACCGAGGTCCAGCTGACACAAAACAAACCGGACCTCCGGCTGAAGAACATTTCTCTCACGGTTCTGATGGACTCATCCGGCACCGTTTAATCTTCAGAACCAGGTTGAAGACGGACATCTGGGTTGTTTTGGTGCACAATAAATATGTTTGAATGTATAAATTGTAGAAGAATGAAGTGTGACAGGAAATAATATTATTAATATTATAAATAATGAAATTATGGAAATCTTCTGTGACCCGTTTCAACTTTAAACGCTGGTTCTGCTCTGAAGTCTAAGCTGAAGAGCTCCAAACCCGTTTGTCACTCGCTCATTAAAATTCTGTTTACTTCAAAATCCCTGGAGGGAGACATTTTATCCACCACCAGGGGTGGAGCCACAGGGTGGACAGTGGTGGCCTTGGCTCCCATAGATTAATCTTCAACCACCCTATGGGCCACCTCAGTCATTTGAGGAAACTACCATAGTTTTAAGCAATATAAAAGCTAAAAAACAGTTTTCTCAAATGATCCGACGTAGCTAGTTGACTTCGATTGATGGTGGCAGCCATCTTGGATTTTGCATGTCAACCCCATTTTCAAAAGGAACTTTTCTTACGTCTAGATCAGGGGTGCTCATTACGTCGAATCGTCGATTCAACCTTTAACATTAAAAAATTGTCAGCCTATCAAACATCCCATCACTTGATTGACATACAGCGCAACCAATCAGGTGAAAACTGAATCTTGCGCTTTATGTGACTTCACCGCTCATGCTAAAAACAACGGCGCTAAATGCGGCAAAACTTACAAGCTAATCAGGGAATTACCTCAGATTTTAAGCCCTTGCTAAAACATGAGTGAGAAAGCTGGACCAAGCAAGAAGGCAAAAACGTATCACTTTCATACGGAATGGGAGGTGGACTTTTTTTTCACAATGTCATTTTCAAAGTGTGTTTGCCTCATCTGCAGTCTATTTGGCTCCACTTATTTATGTGAGTCAGCCTTTTCCTACATGAAAATCATTAAGTCCAAATACTGTTCCACCATGACCAGGGGTCTGCAACCTTTAGGATCAAAAGAGCCATTTCTGCCCCTTTGTTCACTAGATTAAATGTGTCCAGAGCTGCAAAACTCACTGCAGTTGTCATTGTCAACTGGTGGCCCATGGCCCATTTTAAGTTTGTTAGAGGGAGGTTTTCTGGCCAGTAGGCGTTAACATTTATTGATATTTTTCCATTTTGAGACAAAAGAAAAGACTGGATTCCATCCATCCATCCATTATCTTTACTTGCTTTTTACTTTCTGGGTTGTGGGGGATCACTGGTGCTCATATCCAGGTTGCAAGTCTATCACAGAAAGCTGGATTCTTGTAAAAGAAAAAATATATATTTTTTGTAAAACAAACAATGAACAGTTCAGGCTTATGTGTTGTTGTTTTTTAATTGTAGAGAAATTGAGTACAGTATCAGAGTCAGAGTCAGAGTCAGAGAGAATTTATTGTCATTTGCACCGCATGTAGTACATGTGTTGAAAACGAGATTATGTACACAGGGTCCCAGTTACATCCAACAACAAATGCAAGAGAAAAACAATAATAACATCTAGGATTAACTAAGAGAGACATCAGCTAGTAATACACTAAGCCCTAATGTAGTAGAAAAACATCATTATAAACAGCAGCACGAACATGAGCAGATGGTCACAGATGAACGCAGCAACAAGAAACAGATCAGCATCAGCATGATGTGACATTTTGCAGTGTTTATTCTTATTATTTATTTATTCATGAGTCTGACAGCCTCAGGGTAGAAGCTGTTCCTCAGTCTAGTGGTTCTACATTTGATGCTCCTCAACCTCCGTCCCGAGGGGAGTGGTGCAAAGAGTGAGTGTGCTGGGTGAGTGAGGTCTTTCATGATGCAGGTGGCTCTTTTTCTGCATCTGGAGGTGTAAATGTCTGTGATGGTGGGGAGACTGACTCCCACAGACTTCTGTGCAGCCTTCACCACTCTTTGTAGAGCTTTCCTCTCTGCAACTGTGCAGCCTCCATGCCACACGTTGATGCTGGAGCACAGGACGCTCTCCACTGCACACCTGTAGAACGAGGTGAGGACTGAGCTTCTCAGACCGGCTCGTCTCAGCCGTCTGAGGAAGTAGAGTCTCTGATGACCTTTCTTGATCAGGCTGGTGGTGTTATTGCTCCAGCTGAGGTTATCATTCATGTGTACACCCAGGTATTTGTAGCTGGAGACCACCTCCACCGCAGATCCACCTATATACAGTGGGGTGTGGGTGTGTTTGTTCCTTCTGAAGTCCACAATCATCTCCTTCGTCTTCTTCACATTCATGTGAAGGTTATTCTCTTTGCACCAACTCTCCAGATGTTCCACCTCCTGTCTGTAGCTGGATTCATCATTATCTGTGATGCATCCCACCACAGCTGTATCATCTGCAAACTTAACAATATGACAGCCTGGATGTGTGGCTGTACAATCATATGTGAGCAGAGTAAACAGAAGAGGGCTCAGCACACATCCCTGAGGAGAGCCAGTGCTGAGGGTGATGGTGGAGGAGGAGAAGTTGTGGATCTTCACGGACTGTGGTCTGTTTGTTAAGAAGTCTAAGACCCAGTTACAAATAGAGGGGCTTAGTCCAAGTGTGGATAGTTTGTCTATCAGAGTTTGGGGGATCATGGTGTTGAAGGCAGATGTGAAGTCCACAAAGAGCAGACGCACGTATGAGTCCTTCTGATCCAGGTGGGTGAGAGCAGTGTGGACCACGGAGGAGATGGCGTCCTCTGTTGATCGGTTCTCACGGTATGCATATTGATGAGGGTCCTCGTTGATGTTGACGGCTGTCTTGATGTGGGACATGACCAGTTTCTCAAAACATTTAGCGACTATCGGGGTGAGGGCCACCGGTCTATAGTCATTCAGACCAGTCACTGTGGAGCTTTTTGGGACTGGGATGATGGTGGCAGTCTTCAGGCAGGTGGGAACTGACTCCAGTGCAAGTGAGGTGGTGAAGATGTCAGCCAGCACCTCACAGAGCTGGTCCGCACATTCCTTCAGAACTTTCCCTGGGATGTTGTCTGGACCCGTAGCTTTATGAGGGTTGATCCTTCTGAGACTGCCTCTCACTTCTGCTGCGGTCACTTTGAGGTGCTCCTCGTCTGGTGATGAGGTGAGTCTGGTGCTAGTTGGTCTGTTTGGATCATCAAAACGTGCATAAAACTTATTGAGGGCATCAGGCAGGGATGGGTCCCTGGGGCATTGTTTGCTTTTGCCCTTGTAGTCTGTTAAGCATTTGATGCCCTGCCACATGCTCCGTGGATCATGTGAGGTGAACTGTCCCTCGATCCTCTGTGCATACGCGGCTTTGGCCTTCTTTATGCCATCATCCAGTTCTCTCCTGCACTTTCTCAACTCCTCAGTATCTTTAGACTTGAATGCAGTGTCCCTGGCTGCCAGCAGGGTGCGGACATCCTTATTTAGCCAGGGTTTTTGATTGGGGTAAAATTTAACACACTTTCTTATGGATACATTTTCAGCACATGTACTGATGTAACCCAGGACAGAGGAAGCATAAAGTTCCAGGTCAACTGAATTTCCATTCGTAGCTGCCTCTTTGAAGACAGACCAGTTTGTGTTTTCAAAGCAGTCTCTTAGCATGGGGGAACTATCTTGGCGCCACGATGTGATCACTCTTTGTTCTGGCATCGAACGTCGGAGTGGGGGGAGCTGTCTAGGGACCAATAACAGGGAGCGATGGTCGGAAGCCCCGAGCGGTGGGCGTGGCTTCGCCGTGTACGCCCCCTTCACATTCGTGTAGACCTGGTCTAATGTCTTATTTCCTCGTGTTTCTGTGAAAACGTGCTGATTGAAGGTTGGAAGGATGACACGTAAATCCACGTGATTGAAGTCCCCGGAAACAATGAAAAACCCCTCAGGATATTTACACTGCAGCGAGGTGAGTAAGTCATGAATTTCTTCCTGGGCGTCTTTAGCATTAGCATCGGGGGGTATGTAAACATTGCTTATTATTATCGCTGAATAGTCGCGGGGGAGGTAATGTGGCCGACATCTTATTGTTAAAAGCTCCACAGCAGCTGAGCAGATCCTGCTGATAACGGCACAGTTCGTGCACCAGTCTTTGTTAACGTAAATGCAGACGCCTCCACCTCGCGTTTTCCCCGTAGTCTCGATGCACCGGTCCGTTCTGAAAAATAGTTTATTATCCAACTCATAAACAGAGTCAGGAGTGTCTTCATTGATCCATGTTTCCGTGAGACAAAGCACCGAACATCTCCTCATCTCCTCTGACGTTGTTACTCTCAGACGAGTACGAGTGTTACTCTTTAAAGTATCCTACTTTAAAGAAGAAAAGAAAAGCACAAAGTTAAAGGAGTATAATTTACTCTGTGTATTTGTACTAGTGTCCACATATTTGCAAAGGAAATGACAGAAAAACAGCTAAAACTAGTCATTTTTTGTTGTGGGTACAACATCCTATAAAATTCAGTTTTATGTTAGTTTTGGTCAAAGCTTGAAAGAGCCGCTGCAGAGGGACCAGAGAGCCACATGTGGCTCCAGAGCCGCAGGTTGCAGACCCCTGACCATGACTGATGAACATTTGGAAATGTGCTTGAGGCTGGCTGTCAGCAGCTACTGTCTGGACTATGCATCCCTGGCTGATTCAATTCAGTGCAAGTCATCAAAGTAAACTCAGGTAATTACAAAAAATGTTAATAATTATTTATTACATGTGCAATATTGGCTTATTCAGTTATGCAAGGTCCATCAACATACATTGTACATAAAAACAATCCTTAATACATTTGAAGACAGTTATATGTTTTGCATTTTTGTAGTGGGTAGATCATTTTGACTTTGTTGTTTTATAAGTAGCTCGCATGCTGAAAAAGTGTGAGCACCCCTGGTCTAGATGCTGCCGCACACCAAAATGGAAGTCACATATTTTTATGTTATCCAGCTCACAAATGACCTCTTCGAACAACGAAGAGGGAGAAAAATCATGCCCGAAACTAAAATAAGTTTTCCTTTAAAATGAACTTCAGGGTTTTTATTACGAGTCGAACGTCAGAAGATAAAACTGAGGATCTGCAGTGAGTGAAGCAGAACCAGAGCCGGGTCAGGGTTCTGATCATTAAACAGCACAAAGTTTCATTTTAACTCGCTCCCAACAGATTAAAAACTGAACTGTAATCCGGCTTATGGTCACAAGAAAATCCTCCGGCTGCCCTTGGGTCAAAACCACCCATGAGGAAATGCCTCGTTTGTTTGCCGTCACATACTCATCCTCATCAAACGTTCATTCTGTTGGTTTAGCTTCATTTTGACCCAAGGGCAGCAGGAGGGTGGCGTTGACTCACCGGGGCCGCTGATCTGCGACGTGCTGCGGCTGCGCCGGTTGCCGACGATGGCGACGACGCGTGCGCTGAGGCTGGAGCGCCTCTTCTTGCTGCCCCCGCCCACCGTGCCCAGCGCCGTGTCCGATTGGCTGCCGTCCGTGTGCTCCTGCCCGTAGATCTCGCCGCTCACGCTGGAGCTCTTCATCATGTTGCGGCCCATCGAGGACCTCATGTGCCGGCTGGAGGGAGAGGGGGTCTCGTTAAGGTCAGGGTCAATTAACCAACGACACACAGCTTCAAGCTCAAACGTATGAGTGAAAAATATGTATATAAAAAAAATGAGTGGATGAAAGGACAGTTTCACATAAAAATACTCAAACTCAGAATAAAAAGGCTAAAATAAACGGGGCTTTTTAAATTCTGAAAAGTTATGATGACATTATTTGAGGTACTTTACCTATAGTCCTAAAAAAAACACCAACAAAACCATCCAAAATTACGACAGAGACACACTAAGAAAAATAAATTACATTACGAGATAAAAGTAATAAAATTACGAGAATAAAGTCATAATACGTCCTGGGTGGGCTTGCACCTGCTGTGGACAGCCTCCATTGTGAGTCACTGTGTTCATGTAGTACGCAATTACTTGTGTGTCACTGTTTGTGAAATACAGTATACCTCATCCACATTATGTCATGACTAAATCCATCAATGCAGCCATTAATTGCAATTCCACACGACCCCAGTTTATCATAAGAATCCATTTGCCACAGTGTGTTGGGCCCCCTGGTGTTGTACTGCCGACGTCAACATTCATCATTTTACCGCAGTTGTACTTCTGATTTTTCATGCCGGCATTCTGATAATTTTACAACTTTATTCTGCTAAGATTTTAAGTTTATTCCCATATTGTTTTAACTTTATTCCTGTAATACTACGACTTTATTCTTGTAATATCCATCCATCCATCCATTTTCTTCCGCTTATCCAGGGTCGGGTCGCGGGGGTAGCAGCCTAAGTAAGGAAGCCCAGACTTCCCTCTCCCCAGCCACTTGGAGCAGCTCCTCTGGGGGAATCCCAAGGCGTTTCCAGGCCAGCCGAGAGACATAGTCCCTCCAGCCGTGTCCTGGGTCTTCCTCTGGGTCTCCTCCCGGTGGGACATGCCCGGAACACCTCACCAGGGAGGCGTCCAGGAGGCATCCTAACCAGATACCCGAGCCACCTCAACTGGCTCCTCTCGATGTGGAGAAGCAGTGGCTCTACTCTGAGTCCCTCCCAGATGACTGAGCTTCTCACCCTATCTCTAAGGGAGAGCCCAGACACCCTGGGGAGAAAACTCATTTCGGCCGCTTGTATCCGAGATCTCGTTATTTCGGTCACAACCCAAAGCTCATGACCATAGATGAGGGTGGGAACGTAGATCAACCAGTATATTGAGAGCTTTGCCTTTTGACTCAGCTCTCTCACCACGACAGACCGGTACAGCGCCCACTTCACTGTGGACGCTGCACCTATCCGCCTATCGATCTCACGCTCCAGTTTTCCCTCATTCGTGAACAAGACCCCGAGATACTTAAACTCCTCCACTTGGGGCAGGACCTCCTCCCTGACCCGGAGAGGGCACTCTACCCTTTCCCGGCTCAAGACCATGGCCTCGGATTTGGAGGAACTGATCCTCATCTCGGCCGCATCACACTCGGCAGCAAACCGCTCCAGTGAAAGCTGTAGATCACGACCTGATGAAGCCAATAGGACCACAGCATCTGCAAAAACCAGAGAAGCAATCCTAAGGCCACCAAAACCGATCCCCTCAACACCTTGACTGCGCCTAGAAATTCTGTCCATAAAGGTTATGAACAGAATCGGTGACAAAGGGCAACCTTGGCAAAGTCCAACTCTCACCGGAAACGAGCCTGACTTACTGCCGGCAATGCGGACCAAGCTCTGACACCGGTCGTACAGGGACCTAACAGCCCGTATCAAAGGGCCTGGTACCCCATACTCCCGGAGTACCCCCCACAGAACCCCCCGAGGGACGCGGTCGAATGCCTTCTCCAAGTCCACAAAGCACATGTAAACTGGTTGGGCAAACTCCCACGCACCCTCCAGGACCCTGCTGAGGGTGTAGAGCTGGTCCAGTGTTCCACGACCAGGACGAAAACCACACTGCTCCTCCTGAATCCGAGGTTCGACTATCCGACGGACCCTCCTCTCCAGAACCCCTGAATAGACCTTACCAGGGAGGCTTAAGAGTGTGATCCCCCTATAGTTGGAACACACCCTATGGTCCCCCTTTTTGAATAGGGGAACCACCACCCCAGTCTGCCAATCCAAGGGAACTGCCCCCGATGTCCACGCAATATTGCAGAGTCGCGTAAGCCAACACAACCCCACAACATCCAGAGCCCTAAGGAACTCAGGGCGAATCTCATCCACCCCTGGAGCCCTGCCACCGCGGAGCTTTTTAACCACCTCGGTGACCTCAGCACCAGAGATTGGAGAGCCCGACCCAAAGTCCCCAGGCTCCGCTTCCTCAGTGGAAGACGTGCCAGTAGGATTGAGGAGGTCTTCGAAGTACTTTGCCCACCGATTCACAACATCCCGAGTTGAAGTCAGCAGCACGCCACCCCCACTATAAATAGTGTTGGTGGCAAACCGCTTTCCCCCCCTGAGACGCTGGATAGTGGACCAGAATCGCCTCGAAGCCGTACGGAAGTCATTCTCCATGGCCTCTCCGAACTCCTCCCACGCCTGAGTTTTCACCTCAGCAACCAACCGAGCTGCATGTCATTTGGACTGCCGGTACCCATCAGCTGCTTCCGGCATCCCACAGGCCAAAAAGGCCCAATAGGACTCCTTCAGCCTAACAACATCCCTCACAGCCAGTGTCCACCACCGGGTTTGAGGGTTGCCGGCGCCACAACAGGCACCAACAACCTTGCAGCCACAGCTCTGATAAGCTGCCTCGACAATAAAGGTATGGCCCACTCGGACTCAATGTCCCCCGCCTCCCTCGGAACGTGGTCAAAGCTCTTCCGGAGGTGGGAGTTAAAGCTCTGTCTTACGGGAGACTCTGCCAGACGTTCCCAGCAGACCCTCACAATACGTTTGGGTCTGCCAGGTCTGCCAGGCATCCTCCACCACCATCGGAGCCAACTCAGTGGTCAGTTGACAACTCCGCCCCTCTCTTCACCCGAGTGTCCAAGACATGCGGCTGCAGATCAGATGAGACGACAATAAAGTCGATCATCGAACTGCGACCTAAGGTGTCCTGGTGCCAAGAGCACATATGGACACCCTTATGCTTGAACATGGTGTTCGTTATGGACAATCCATGATGAGCACAGAAGTCCAATAACAGAACACCACTCTGGTTCAGATCAGGGGGGCCGTTCCTCCCAACCACACCCCTCCAGGTCTCACTGTCATTGCCCACATGAGCATTGAAGTCCCCCAGTAGAACAAGGGAGTCCCCAGGAGGCGCACTCTCCAATACCCCCTCCAAGGACTCCAAAAAGGGTGGGTAATCTGAGCTGCCGTTTGGCGCATAGGCACAAACAACAGTCAGAGCCCGTCCCCCCACACGTAGGCGAAGGGAGGCTACCCTCTCGTTCACCGGGGTGAACCCCAACGTACAGGCACCAAGATGGGGGGCAACGAGTATGCCCACTCCTGCTCGGCGCCTCTCACCAGGGGCAACTCCAGAGTGGAAGAGTGTCCAACCCCTCTCAAGGAAACTGGTTCCAGAGCCAGAGCCATGCGTTGAGGTGAGTCCGACTATTTCTAGCCGGAACCTCTCAACCTCACACACTAGCTCAGGCTCCTTCCCCACCAGAGAGGTGACATTCCATGTCCCAATGGCCAGCTTCTGTAGCCGAGGATCAGACCGCCAGGGTCCCCGCCCTCGGCCACCACCCATCCCACATTGCACCCGACCCCTTTGGCCCCTCCCACAGGTGGTGAGCCCATGGGAAGGGGGACCCACGTCTCCTCTTCGGGCTGTGCCCGGCCGGGCTCCATGGGTAAAAGCCCGGCCACCAGGCGCTCGCCAGCGTGCCCCACCTCCGGGCCTGGCTCCAGAGTGGGGCCCCGGTGACCCGCGTCTGGGTGAGGGAACATTGACTCCATTTGTTTCACTCATCATAAGGGGTATTTGGGCGGCACTTTGTCTGGTCCCTCACCTAGGACCTGTCTGCCTTGGGTGACCCTACTAGGGGCATGAAGCCCCTGACAGCATAGCTCCTAGGATCATTGGGACACTCAAACCCCTCCACCACGGTAAGGTGGCAGCCCAGGGAGGAGTATTCTTGTAATACTACGACTTTATTCTTGTAATACTACGACTTTGTTCTTGTAATACTACAACTTTGTTCTTGTAATACTACGACTTCATTCTTGTAATACTACAACTTTATTCTTGTAATACTACAACTTTATTCTTGTAATACTACGACTTTATTCTTGTAACACTACAACTATATTCTCATATTATTTTTATTTTATTCTCATAATAATCCTAGATGTTATTATTGTTTTTCTCTTGCATTTGTGCTGGATGTAACTGGGACCCTGTGTACATAATCTCGTTTTCAACACATGTACTACATGCGGTGCAAATGACAATAAATTCTCTCTGACTCTGACTCTGACAATATTACAACTTTATTGTTGTGCGACTTTATTCTTGTAATATTTCGACTTTATTCTCTTAATACTATGACTTTATTCTCGTAATATTTCAACTTTATTCTCGTCATACTTTATTCTTGTAATAATACTACAACTTTTTTCTTGCAATATTTCAACATTCTCGTCATACTTTATTCTTGTAATACTACAACTTTATTCTTGTAATACTACAACTTTATTCTCATAATAATACAACTTTATTCTTGTAATACTCCAACTTTATTCTCATATTTTTACTTTACTCTCATATTACAACTTTATTGTTGTGCGACTTTATTCTTGTAATACTATGACTTTATTCTTGTAATATTTCAACATTCTCGTCATGCTTTATTCTCGTAATATTACAACTTTATTGTTGTGCGACTCTATTCTTGTAATATTTCGACTTTATTCTCATAATACTTTATTCTCGTAATACTACAACTTTTTTCTCTTAATATTTCAACATTCTCATCATACTTTATTCTTGTAATACTACAACTTTATTCTCGTAATATTTCCACATTCTTGTAATACTTAATTTTTGTAATTTACAACTTTATTCTCATAATACTATGACTATGACTTCTGTTCTGGCATCTGAAGGAGGCAGTCGCATCTGTCTTTTCTTCCCCTGCCTCAGTCTCAAAATGCAACATGTGATTGTCTTAAATGTGCTTCTGGTATAGTTTTTTCTGTCTCATATGGTGTCATGAAAGACTAAATGTGATACATCTTTTTTTAAATACCAACGCTGTGACCCTCATGGTTCTTTCCTTGTTTTCACACCTTTGACCTTCATCCCGATACGGATGGGAGAGGCCGCGCTGAAGAACATAATGTGATATGATGTCTCATGTGGTCTGATAGCAGCAGCTTCACACACTCGCCCCCTTCCGGATGACTGTGCGTACATATTCACGCTGTACTGGTGCAAACTTGTGCAATGTTAATAAAAGTACTCTGACTTTATTCTCAATCATGATTTTTTCTTTCTTAGCATGGCCCTAATACTCTTTCATACAAAATAAACAGTCTTAAACGGTTTTTCATTCCATCACTCAGTTTTCCAGCAGGGGGTGCTACATTCAGAGTGGAAAAGGCTAAAAACCCAACAGAGGTTTTGGATTCAGGTGAGTCAGGGCTACCCAGACTCTTGAAAGTCCACTGGC
>JBBPBX010011371.1:26134-37035 GCA_038048925.1 Garcialebias charrua | reverse complement strand
CTGCACTTTGTTCCAAGGATACACACCAGAAAGGAAAGCCTCATTATAGATGCAGAGAACTGTTTGTGTATGCAAACATTCTTTCTTCCTATAAACTTTCAGAGTAAACAAAAATGAGACCCCAGAAAGGCTAAAAGCCCAGTTTGTTTCATCGTCCATTCTAATTCAAACCTACAATTTCAGAAGCTGATCAGTTTTGTGATTGGTTACATTTCTGCTTGTTTAGACGCGTGTTGAAACGCAGTCGGAGAGTTCAGCCTCACTGATGCTGAAGCTCTGCAGTCTGGCTGCTGTAACTCAATGCAATCTCTAATTCTGTATTTATGGCGTCGCTTTATCTTTGTACTTCTGGCAAATTGCATCCCTCAAGGCAAAGATTTACTCCACCAAGTCTACAAGAAAAACATCTTCGTTAATTCTGTTTACACTTTAAATTATATTCCGCACACTTTAAACGTGCATTGTGTGTTTTTGTTTTTTTTATAAAGCCATGGTTTGTTTTAGAAGGAATTTGCTGCTTTTCATATGCTGATGAATGTCTGTTGGCAAAATACCCCATTAAACAATTTAATGTTAATGAATCATTTAAAAAGTTATAATTGAACGGATGTCTACAGCCAGGGCCGGCCCAAGGCATAAGCAAACTAAGTGGCTGCTTAGGGCCCCGGGGCCACTAGGGGGCCCCCTAAGTGGAATTTTTATTTTATTTTTTAGTAATGATTTCTATATGATTCTATTTACCGGTAATATTTTATGTTTGTCTTGTGCAAATTGCTGCATACATTTATATAGTTTTAATAACTAATTATACAACTTTAATTTTTTAACCATTTTACGTGGTTTCAAGTAATTGTTCATTTGCATTATTTCCTTTACATTTTTGTTTTATTTTATTTTGTCTGTTTTCACACAATTTAATTTATTTTTATGCATCTTAGTTATTTATTCTGTTGTTTGTTGTGGATCTAAATTATTTTGCACATTACCGCTGCAGTTCTTTGGAACTAAAGATAATAAACCAGATGACACTTTTGCTGTAAAATACAATGCATAATGGTGGGTTTTTCTTTCTTTTGTTACTTTTAGTACCAGAATATATACATATAGGATAATGTAAACAGGGCTGTCAGAGTTGCAGTGAGTTTATGTTAGGTGGGTGAATGATCTCTTGATCGCAGTAATCCACATTATTAGCAGAAATAGAGGGCGCTGAACCAAATTGTACTTAGGGCCCCATGGAGGCTTGGTCTGGCACCGTCTACAGCTGATTAACTTTCTGAATCAGTTTAATTCAAGATGGCCACCACCTCTAGTTGGCTTTTAGAAAATACAAAACTCTGCCATTTTAAAGTGAAACTAAACCCAAATTTAACTTTTTTTAGCTGATAAACTCCCTAGAATGTGTTTAAAATGTTTCTGAGCACTATTTTTGAGTTATTTTTCATGTATTTGTGCGTATTAGTTAAAATCGGCAATATTTGGTCTAAAAACGAGTATCTGTAGTCCTATGGGTTGAACTGTGGTATTGCACCCTGATTTTCTCATTAGTTTACGATTCGCACAGTCATTAATTTTCGCCCAATTTCGTCACATCCGCTGCTGCCTGTGTATAAAAGTGGAGCCACTCCCCCGAGAAGGTCACTCCCAGGTCACTCCCCCTCCAGAGTTCAGGGGTTGGATTAGCGATTAGCAACATAGCATTAGCATAGAAGAGCCACGATGTTCCAAGAAAGCTCTTCAAACTGATGTTCACCCACCCTTACACCATCAGGTTACAATCCGTTTGGAGGTGAGTACCATTTTACACCTTTCATTCCATAATTTATCTTTTGAGTACATGACGTGTTTCTTCATGTGCTGTGTTTGTGACCTGCAGCTTTGCTTCGGTGTGGCCCCACAAGGTCGTGGCGTTTTTATCTGTTGCTGATCAACGTTAGTTTGTGGTTGTGTTTAAATGCTCAAAATCTAGTGTTTCTTATGAACACCGCAGAGTGTGTGAACTCTTATGAACTCTGATAAAGAAGACCGTGACATAAAAAAACAATGGAGACTAGCTGGCGCTAATTTTAGCTGTTGTACTAGTTACAGTACGATGTTTTAGACACGGTGTACTTTTGCTGCAAATAATAATGTTGTGCATCAAAGGTATTTATAAAATAATGTGTACTTGTGAATGAGTATCATGGGCAGCAGTATTTATTTTGCACTGGGTCATCTGTTTAACAGATCAACAAAGTGAAAACAAGTACAGTATGCTTGTTTGTAAGGTGATTAAAATGTGTTGTTCTTTTTTTATTTCCATGAGGCGTTCCACATCCAATCTGAGCCGTGCATGCTTCACAGACATCAAGCATCAAGGAGACGTGTAGACATGTCACTTTGGAGGTGACATATGAGAGCTGATTCACCAGGTACATGTATTCATGTTTTATTTATTACTTTTGTACCCTACCCTCTGTCTGCAGGTATTAATATTATTAATTATGTTTTTATTATTTTATTTATTACTTTTATTATGGCGGACATTTATATAAAAAAAGTTTTAAAAAAGTTTATGCAACATTAATTCTTGTTTATTTGTTCATTGCTACCTGTCCCAACATTTTGGGGATTTGTTGACACTGTGAAATTTTGAATCAACATCTTTCTCCATTAAAATTTTACATTTACTCAGATTAAACTTTTGATCTTTTCTCTTTTCAGGACTGCAAATATCCAGGGTCGGGATGGAGTGAGGGAAGTCGACCGCTGCATCGTGTCCCAGATTTGTCCTCATGCATGAGGGAAAAAATAAATAAACAAATTGATTACAAAAACTAGTTGTCTATGATTCATTTTATTAACAGTAAGTTACTTCAAAACAACAAAAGGTTCTGAAAACACATGGGACACCACCCCAGCTCCTCTGTTTGGACGCAGTGGACAGCAGAACGAGGAGTCCCAACCACCTTCAGGATGCCCCACCTTCCAGCCAGAAACGAACACCAGGGTCTCGGCTGTACCAACATTGTCGTGGATGCAGGTCTCAGGAGATGAAGCTCTGGCCGAGACTGCATCATCTTCTTGGGTTAAAGTAATCCTGGCTGCAATTACTCTGTGTGGCTGCTGGGTGCTTTGAGTCATCACAGTTATCTGAAAAGAACATTTTAAAGGATACACAGTACATGTATTGTTAAATTTATTGCAATTGGTTTGGTTTGCATTAAGAAATATTTTCTCAATATTTTCTCATTAATCTTATCAGCTGTGCTGTGCCCAGTTTTGATTAGCTGACACATAGCTTAAACAAATACTGTATACATGTCCTAACAAATATATATTGTACAAGCTTATCTAATGTTTCTAAACACGGATACAGTATTTGGAAACCAAATAAAAGATTTTACCACTGTTTGGTGCTAATTAATAGTCAATTCAAAAAACAATGTGTGTTTAGTTCTGGGTTGCATAACAAAAATAAGCCAAAGCGTCAAACAAACCCTACCCTATAGAGGGTAGGAAAAATCAATATTTTATAATATTTATTATGAAACGTTACTTTTGGAATGTGCTAAGTAATAAGATGTGGCAAATTAAAATGACAAAAACACAGCTGTACACCGCATGCCATGCAGCTAAACAGGTTTTTAATGTGTTCTGTGTTCAGAAGCATACGCATAAGCTGTGTGTGTGTGTGATTAAATGCACGCAACAACATTTTACAACTGTTATTTTGGTAAAAGTTTAGGTATTTACTTACTGAAGACGTGACTATCCGCCATTTTGAAATCTAATCTTGGGGAGGGGTGGGAGTTTACCACTAGAGGGGGCGTGAACACAGGACAACCTCAACCTCCTCCCCTGCTCGACTCTCGACACGCCTATTTTGAGGGAAAATTTCAAACTGCTTCGGGGGAGGAGTTACCGATCCACAGGGTGTGGAGTCGCTCTTTAACTAACATTGGGTGAAGATTTGGTGAGTGAAGATTTGGTGTGGTAGTAGCTGAGACTCATCTTCAACACACTCTGAGTGCCAGTGGTGATTTTAGCCTCTTTTTGGGGGTGATTAAGCACCCCAAAATTTTAACTCAGCACCCCTGAAAACATAAAAAAACACCATTAGGATTTTGTAAGGAAGCTTAGTTCTCAAATCTTAAATTTACCGAAATATTAAATAAATTGGGGGGGGGGGGATTAGATAAAGAGAACCCAGTTAAACATATGAGACAAAATATTATACTTGGTCATTTATTTATTGAGGAAAATCATCCAATATTGCATATTTGTGCATGGAAAAAGTATGTGAATATTTTTAGGACCATATATTTAGGTTCCCTTTCAGTCATGTCTCTCGGTGCAACATATGCTATGGGAATTGCGCCCCCGCGCGATTACCTGAAGGAATACATTCACGCCTTTACGGCAAGGGCGTCAGCGTTGCACCAGAGGCCCCGCCCTCTGGGTATTTAAGCCGCTGACACCCATCCATCTTTCTCTTTTTGCCCTTCACCTCGCTTAAAACCTGAACTTGGTGGGACTTCTCTGTTGTCACATCGCTCGATTGAGGTGAGCTTGCTCCCTACGCTGAGCGTACAGAGAAATTTTCCTGCTTACTGCTGGGCTGGTGAAAGCTAGTCCAGCGTTTTTTTTACTTACCTCGAAGTTTTCTTCTTTTTCTGTAGCTGCTTTGCTTGACGGCGCTAACTGCGTCACAACTCTTCCTGCTAACCATTAGCAGGCTAGCTAGCGAAAGCAAGACGACGAAGAGGACGGCTTCGAACAAAAGGAAGCTAGGAACAACCTCGACGCTTCTCGTCTCGGGACATGGCTCCCGAGAGGGGAAAACTGAGGACAAAGAAGAAGAAAACCAGCAGGACGATGAGCCCTCGGTCGCACCCCTGCCCCAGCGGATGCGGCTACTCCCTCTCGGCGACGGACACCCACGAGGCCTGTCCTGTCTGCCTAGGGATTCTGCACGCGAGAAAAGCGCTGGAATTCCCCGACTCCTGCTCCCACTGCTGTCGAATGTCGGCGGTAGTGAGGAAACGCCGCGCGGACGCGTTGGCTAAATTCATGGCAAAGGCTGCGGCGCTGAAGGTCGTACGTCGCACAAAGCTGCTCGCTCCTGAGCCGGAGCTCGAGAACGTGGACCTGGAATGCAACGGTCGAGTCTGGGATGACAACGTGTCGGACTCCTCGGTTGCCGTCGAGGACTCAATGCCCGAAGTATCTGACCAAGACGCCGAGTACAGTTACAGAGGAGAAAATGTGGATTCCTCCCAGAACCTGGCGCAAATCCTACCGGAACTGGACTTGTCGGTCCCTGCTCTGTTCGACCTGTGCCATAGGGCGGCGGATGCCTTGCAGGTCACGTGGCCAGACCCCACGCCTCGCCAACAGGCTACGAGACTGGCGGGAAACTACTTCTATGCGAAGCAGCCGACAACGTCGCAAAAAATGCCCATTTTCCCGGACTTCCTCATGGAGCTCAAACGCTCCTGGGTGGAACCCGGAGCTCCCATGACGCTGCCACTATCCCGACTCCTGGATGTTGCTGGAATGGAGACAGCGGGCCTCGCCAGCGCACCCCTGATAGAGGAGACCCTGGCGGCTCACCTGGCCCCAGCAGCCACGGGGACGAAACCAGCGCTGCCCAGCAGAGCCTGCCGCGCTTCGGAGAAACAGCTTGAAAAGTGCTACAAGGCTCAGGGCCTCGCGGCTCGCGCAATGAATGCATCGACCATGGTGCAGGCGTACCTGGCAGAAAAACTGCAGGATCTCCAGGTAACAAAAAACGAGCAGGCCGCAACGGAGGCCATGGAGGAGGCCCGCCGTGCCTCTGACTTCGTGCTCCGCATGATGGGGACAATAGCCATTTCGCAAGGCAGAGCAATGGCGGAAATAGTTGTCGCCCAGCGCCATCTTTGGCTAACATTATCGGACCTCCCGGAAAACCAGAGGTCCACCTTCCTCCAGCACCCGATCGAGTGGACGGGACACTTTGGGGGGAGCCCTGGAACGCATCCAAGCTAGGCTGGAACAAAGACGCAAACAGGCGGAAGCCCTCCGCGAGGGACTGCCGAGGGCCTCTTCAGTGACCCCGTGTGGAACTCAGATTCGGGCCTGATGAAGCAGGACGAACTGATAATTTTACAGGTTTGCCCGCCCACACGGTACGGGAACCTAACCTTTTGAGCCCAGTCTCTACTTGTAAAATACTACGAGGAGCTGGTGACATGTGTGCGCGCACCAAACATGACTCGCCTACTGTATGTGTAATCAAAACAAACACTGTTTCATGCATGTACAAAAATAAAAGTACCAAAGCACAAACTGCCCTGGTTCTTGACTCGAGTCCCATTTTTATAAAACACAAACCATGTGGTCAAACTATGAACCACAGCAAGATACACGAGCTCTGCCGGAGACGGTCGGATCTCGCAATATCTTCTGTTGGGCTGACCAACCTGCTCAAAAGAGCGCGAGAGGGGTCAAAGGTTAACCCTCCAGCACTAAAAGACGACAAGCAGCAATTGGGCATGCCGTCCAGACTCATGGCGCAGGCCTGGAAGGCGTGTCTACCAAATGATTGGGTCATGACAACCATACGTCGTGGGCTCAAGTTGCAGTTCACCAGGAGACCGCCCCCCTTCACAGGGATATTGCAATCAAAAAATAACCCTACACGCGCACATGTGTTGGGGGAGGAAGTTTTGACGATGCTACAGAAGGGAGTGATAAATTTGGTCTCAAGACTCAAACTACGCTCTGGCCACTACAGCAAGTACTTCCTGGTGCCCAAAAAGGATCATTCCCTGAGACCGATTCTGGATCTAAGGACTCTGAATAAGAGAATAAAAACTTTTAAGTTCAAGATGCTTACACTGCGGCAAGTTCTCCAGTCTGTGAGACCAGGAGACTACACATGTACAGTGGATTTGAAAGATGCCTATTTCCACTAGGGATGGGGCAGATCCGATCCAGTATCGGTATCGGTATCTGATACCATAATTATTTAAGTATCGGGTATCGGATCAAACCTGCCGATACTTTTCCGATCCAGCTTCAAAGAGCACTTGTGTTCAATCACAATCTGTGACTGCCCTTTTTAACATTGTGTGAGATAAACCCAATGAAGACACTCTTAAGCCTTACAATAGGGGGTTCCCTATTGTAAGGCTTAAGAGTGTCTTCATTGGGTTTATCTCACACAATGTTAAAATGAATAGTTTGGGTGCAAAAGTTTCATTATACAGAGTCAAATACCTGAACAGTATCGGATCGGGAAAGTATCGGTATCGGTCGATACTGAGTTAATAAGTATTGGTATCGGATCGGAAGTGAGAAATGTGGATCGGTGCATCCCTAATTTCCACATAGGCGTGTGGAGGAAACATAGAAAGTTCCTCCGTTTTGCTTTCGAAGGGAACGCTTATGAATTCAAAGCCTTACCCTTCAGTTTAAAGACTGCTCCTCATACATTTACTAAATGTCTGGATGAAGCCCTGACCCCCCTTAGGAATCAAGGACTCAGGGTTATGAATTACTTGGATAACCTGTTGATTCTGGCTGAAAGCAGAATGTAGGCCCAGTCACACTCCTATAGGGTGATCTCTCACCTGGAGTCTCTCGGGTTTGTCATAAACCTACAAAAGAGTGACCTAACTCCATCACGGGTTACCGTATTTCTGGGAGTACAGATCGACATTGTCCGGTACAGAGCATGGCTCTCAAAGGAACGGATTTCCTCCATTCGCCATTGGCTGGAAAGATTTAAACTGGATCAACGGGTCCCTGTAAAAACGTGCCAACGCCTTTTAGGCCTCTTGGCGGCAGCCATTCCCTGTGTGCCACACACATTGCTGAAAATGCGGGCCATACAAGTATGGCTAAACCAACAGACATAACCCGCCCTGCCTAGTCAAGCAGGAAAGGTTAGGATAGATTCAGAGTGCCTGAAGGCCCTGGAACCTTGGAGAGATTTGTCTGTTTTCACGGAAGGGGTCCCACTGGGAAGGGTGTCATCTCATGTGGTCATCACGATGGACGCCTCAAAAACAGGATAGGGGGCGATCTGCAGAAATCAGAACGCCCACTGCCTTTGGAATAAATAGGAAGCGAGATTACATATCAACTTCCTGGAGTTTCTGGCCGTATTCCTGTCATTAAAATACTTCTTCAGTAAAGGTCTGATTGCTGGGCAGCATGTTCTGGTGAAATCAGATAACAGGACCACAGTGTCCTTCATCAACAGGGAAGGAGGGACAAGGTCCCGGGCCCTCCTTGGACTGACGCAGAAGATGCTCACATGGTGTGCTCCAAGAATCTTGTCACTTAGGGCAACTCATGTCCCCGGTGAACTAAATTATGGAGCAGATGCCCTCTCAAGAGGGTCTCTCTTGGCGTCAGAATGGAGCCTGAACCCACGGATTGTGGAGCAGGTCTGGTCACGATTTGGAAGAGCCTCTGTAGACTTGTTCGCTTGCAGGGCTCAATCATCCAGGTAATTAACAACAAAAAAGGTTAAATCAGGTCATCTGGACCAGTTTCTTTAAGTAAGACTGTCCAGATGGCCTGATTTAACCTTTGTTGTCACTGGCTAGTCCTGTCACGATAACAAATTTTGCTGGGCAATTAATTGTCTTGGAAATTATTGCGATAAACAATAATATTGTTTGAAATTTGACAATAATTAGTAATTATTGTCAAATTTAAGAAGAAATGGTTAATTTTTGTGTGTTGTACATTTTTTGACCACCACATGGCAGTATAAGACTGTTAGAAGTGAAGGATGGATAGTGAGGGAGCGAGCAGTGTGTCTCTTTAAGAAATATGTGAGGGAGGCCCCTTGACGTGACATGGGCTGTCTCTCGTTCCTGTTTTTCTGTTCTCAGAATGGCAAACAGTCTGTGTGGTTTGAGCTCTTCAGCATAGCATTTTTCCCACAAAGCTTTTAATAAAAAAAGATCAGCAATCAAGTTCTCAGCTTCTTTTTTGTAGAGATAAACAACTTTTTACATGAAGGCACAGGTTTCAACCGTGAATTTTGGAGCTTCAACAAGACAGAGTTTTTTTCTCCGAGGTCGGCCTGTTAGCTTAGCTCGTAGCTTAGCTTCTCTGCTTTTAACAATCCAAAAATGTAATTTTGGACGGTTAAAGTAGATTTTAAAGAGAAAAGAGAAAGGGAGAGGTCAGAGAGAACACCAGAGTTGAGCTCTTCATCATCCAATGTCTTCAGAAAGAGAGACACGAAGAAATGATAAAGCTGATGAATGAAAATGAGGTTGATCATTTTCATTTATCAAGCGATTAATTGATTTATTGTTTACTGCGACAGGAGTAAATTTCATATGTCCAAACTGAGTAAATAAACACATCTCAGCCCTATTTTTTTTATTTATTAACCTGGACACAGCTGACAACACTAGAAACATTTCCTACCACGAACGAAACATTTGTCACAGCAAGGATCAGTCCAGTTCAAACAACAGATAAATTGGTGCACATACAACATCACAGGACAGCTGGCGATGACAAACTCACGCTGCACTTTTTCATTCTTCTTCTTCTTCTGTTGAAAAGGTGGAGCACTCTTCTTCTTCTCTGTCTGTACAGGAGCACCAACAGCAGCGTGACCAGCTACAGTAACAGCTATTGTTGTGCGCGACATACTCGTGCTTTCTGCCCGGCTACTGTAAAAGCAGTCTACACGCAGCATTTTTATTTTTTCTCATTCATTAAACGCTAAAATTGGGGACATTTTCGGGGACAGCTTTAGCCAGGGACTGGTCATCCAAAACGAGGACTGTCCCTGTAAATCGGGGACGTCTGGTCACCCTACGCTAAGCACCCCCTAAAGGTCCGGTCCTAGAATCACCCCTGCTGAGTGCTCATTGATTCTGTGTCACTTCAAGAAACTCTAGTTTTGAATAATTTATTGCAAGTACTTTTAAAAGAGCATCTTAATACCTTTAATTACTTTAATGAGAGCAGATTGTATATATCTACTAACTTAATCCTGTTTATTTGCAAATGCTAATCACTTTTACTTTCTTTATCTCAGCTGATTATTCAGGGTTTAAAGAGGATCAGAAACTCTCATTATTTCCATTACTGAACTTCAGGTATCAGTTTATATCACGGTTCTTAATTTTAAATTTAATTTCACAACAAATTAAACAAGCAGAAAGCTTGTAAACAACACAGTGAAACACAATTATGTAAACTATAGCATGCTGTGTAAAAAATAATGTGCACATTTCTTCTTCAGAATCACTTTTGAGCAACATTATTCTCCACCGTGCTGTAGCTTGACACCATGTCTCTGAGGAACATCTGATTTGTTTGTGTTTAAAGCTAATTTATGGGATGCCATTAATTATTTTATGCTAATACATTAGTTGTTTGCTTTTGACTCGCTGTATTTCTGTTAATAAAAAATGCAGTGTGATTCACTTGCGCTTTCATAAATCCTTTGACATATATATCCGAAATGTTGGATTTCATTTTTTAGATATGTACATGTATTTTATTAACTGAGAGCGAGCCAGTAATCCCCGTTGACATTTTTGTCTGTGGTGCTTATCCCTCTGAAGCCCTGCTTGAGCTCCTAGGACTGCACTCGTTAATGCAACCCCAACACAAGTCTTTCAAATTATCTGTTTAACAATCTCCAGGATCCATCACACACTGGGGATGATATGCAAATTACACATTTTAAATGGTGTCAAGCTTTTAAGAGATTAGGCCTCCAGCTTTGAGGCGAGCGCAGAAACGTGCAGTCTAGTGTCATCATAGGACGTGGTTAAAAAAAGAAACCTGCTGCTTTAAAAGTAAGACACCTGACATTTATCAGTCTTTCTATGTATCTATCTATCTACGCTGGTATCTATCTATCTATCTATATACTGTATGTATATATA
>JBBPBX010011371.1:0-24033 GCA_038048925.1 Garcialebias charrua | reverse complement strand
TCGAGCACAGGGTATTCTCCTTATTTCCTTGTGCATGGCAGAGAGCCCAGACTACCGGCTACTGTTCATGTTTCATCGCCGACAGTTTCTGATAATCCGACTAACTATGGTGCAGAACTGGCTCGACGGATGGACGCTGCTTTTGAGACTGTTTTTCTACATCGTGAAGAACAGAGACAAAAACGAGAATACTACTACAACAAGGACACAAGGTTCAGGCCATACGTTTGTGGTGATCTGGTATGGATGGATGATCCCACCACACAACGACAGAAGCTTGCTCCAAACTGGACTGGACCATATAAGGTTGTATCTGTGGACGACAAAGGGCTCCTTTACAAGCTGGTGGATGTGCAACATCCTCAGGCTGCGACCAAGGTCATTCACTATGATCGGTTGAAACCTTATCGTGGTTCCACAGACACATTAACAATGGAGGGCAATCAATCTGTCCCAATGCCAAACATGAACACGCTGCCGAGGTACACAGCTCTGTCTGGCTCATTGCCCTTGATCTTTGGCCAAACAGCGCAGACAGCAGAAACTGCGAGGTCATTGACACTTTCACCAAGGAGACAAACTGAACCAGTCTCCCAGCAGCCGGCGCAAACACCTCTTAGCTTGCCGCCCTCTGAGGGTGCAGTTGTCACCAGGTGTGGGCGCATTGTTCGGAAGCCACGACGACTGTTGTCGTGACAAAGTTAAAAAAAAAAAAAAAAACTGTTCGATATGTGGACTTTGCTGTAAGTTTTGTTGTTCTGAGATTGTGTTTTGGGAAGATGATTTATTTTCTTTTATTGTCATTATGGTTACCTTATTTTGAAATGAGGACATTTCATTTAAAGAGGGGGAAGTATGTAAGATGATTTATTTTGATTTGTTTTGATGTAAGATGATTTATTTGTGCAGTTATGTATTTAGGTTACTGTGTCTTTAAGAGATTTCTTCTTCGTGGGTTTTTGGGTGTGTTCAGACTGAGCGGGGGAAAACTGCGGCAGACGTGGGCTGCGTTCATGAGGGAATGACGTTGTATTGAAGAGCTGAATAAAGTTCGTGCAGCCAAGCTTAACCCTTTCAGCGTGATTACTCCTTCTCCACCCCACGACCTTCAGATGTGTTCGTGACACTTCTCCACCTCAAGCGGTGGTGTTACACTGTTGTGCAGCCCCTGTTAAAAAAACCTAGTCTTTATCCCACTGTGTTGGGGAATTTTAGGCCCATCTCTAAGCTTCCCCTCCTGTCAAAAATCTTGGAGAAAATTGTTTATTCACAGTTAAAATCCTTCCTGGATGAACGTAACATCATGGACGTGTTCCAGTCTGGATTTTAAACTCTCCATAGCACAGAGTCAGCTCTGCTGAGAGTTTTTAATGACATCCTTCTGGCATGTGACTCGGGTGATCATGTGATCCTTGTGTTGCTGGATATAACTGCTGTTTGACACAGTGGACCACAGCATTTTATTGTCATGTCTACAGCACCAAGTAGGCATCGGTGGGACTGCTCTGGAGTGGTTTGGGTCCTATCTGGCAGACAGAACATTTTCTGTAAAAATTGTTGGGTATGAATCCTATTCTGCGCCTTTGTCATGTGGCGTACCTTAGGGATCAATTTTAGGGCCTTTGCTTTTTCTTTATATCTGCTTCCTCTAGGATCGATTTTTAGAAAACATGGCATCTCCTTTCACTGCTACGCTGATGATTGCCAAATCTATGTGCCTTTGAGGCGAGTTGATGCCTGGTCCATTAAACCTCTTTTATTGTGTCTCAAGGATCTTAAAGCTTGGATGGCCCTAAACTTCCTGCATTTTAATGAAAAAAGACTGAGGTACTTGTTTTTGGACCTGGTGGAGCTTGCTCGAGCCCTCCAGTTGACTTAGACCCCCTGATAATGTATGTAAAATCTACAGTTACAAATCTTGGTTTTAAAACAGACAGTGGTTTTAAACTCGACAGTCAAATGAGGGCCACAGTAAAGACTAAATTTTATCATTTGAGTAAATTGGCAAAGGTGAAACCTATTCTTTCACAGCAACAGTTCAAAACAGTAATCCATGCCTTCATTTCATCACGGCTGGATTACTGTAATTCTCTCTACAGTATCTTGGAGTCAGCCAGTCCTCACTTGCACGTCTGCAGCTGGTGCAAAATGCTGCTGCACGTCTTTTATCTGGAACACGTAAAAGAGAGTACAGCATTATTCCGTCAGATGCGGAAGTATTTTGGCGGGAGGGGACGCTGGCGTGATGTTGTGATGTCGCCGCTTCTCCGCGCTAAAAGTTATTTTACTGTTGCTATTTTTTGGACATTTTTTGGACATTTATCTGGACTTATTTTGTTCAGTGGTTTTTTAATCAAGGACTTTACGGACAGCTTTGTTAGTACTTCCTAACCAGAATATTGGGCTGTCTGCCTCCTGTCTACTACAGCACAAACTTTGCTCAAACTTTGCTTGGAGAACTACGTAGCTGCAATTATTGTTTCGCTTACCTGCTGCCTCTGTCAACCTCTTGTGTCGTCTGGACTGTTCTGGATTTTCTCCTGTGCTCCTCTTCAAGGTATGCTCATTCAAGTTACATCTCACTGCTTCTTGGTTATTTCTTTCGGAGCCGTGGGTCTGCTGTTAGTGGCTAGCTCTGTGCTATCTTACCCCGGCATGGCTGGCGCGATGTTGACGTACTCCACTTCGCAGCTGATTGGACTTAACAACTGCTCCATTCCACCTTCTGTTTCCACCATCAAACAACTGGAACTTCTGCGTAGACCTCGTTACATCCATAGAAGCTCTCGGAAGAAATCCATTTATTCTCGGCAAGCTGGGTCTGACTCGATCCCGTCTATCTGGTCTAAGAATCGTGTCGCACCTCGATTACATCATCAGAACGTTGCGTCTGTAGTCCCTTGTAGTCCACAACGCACAAAGTGGCAAGGAAAACGGGGAGTGGACTTCAGTCTGCTTAAACCTGTTCTAAAGGCTTCTGTTCCAACTGGTATTAAAATAGAACTTTTCAATGTACAATCACTATCCAACAAATCATGTCTATTTCATGATCACATTCTGGAGAAGAACTTGGACCTCATGTGCCTTACAGAGACTTGTCTCATCATCCAGATGTGTACAGTTCTCTGAATGAAGCTTGTCCCTCTGGATACAGTTATCTGCAGAGAGCCCGTTGCACTGGCCACGGTGGTGGTCTGGCTGTAATTTACCGCAGTAATTAAAAATTGTCACATCTGGCTTCTCAGGACTTTTCATCTTTTGAAAGTTTGGCCTTCAACCTAAAAGCCCCACTCCTGATGAACATTATACAGTATTGATTTATAGGCCTCCCAAACCACAGGTTTCATTTAACTCAGAGATGCATGACCTCCTCACTTTTTTCTGCACCTCCCCTATGAAAAATCTTTTTCTTGGCGATTTAAATATCCACATGGACAATTCCTCTTCCCCTCTGGATACGGATTTTAACTCTCTTTTGGATTCTCTCATTCTCACTCAACATGTTGACGTCCCTACGCACAACAGGGGGCATACTCTGGATTTGGTGATTACAGATGTTGTACTCATTAATAACTTATCTGTATATGACCTGGGTGTCTCGGACCACAGTGTCATCTCCCTGGAAGTGCCTTCAACTTCGCCTGCTTCAAACCCAAAACGACCTATCCAGTTCCGTGACTTTAAAAACATTTCACCTGATGTTCTGTCCGCTGATCTTCACTCCCTGACCGCTGTCAATCATTTATCTGCAAATGACTCTGTGGATTACTACAACCAATCTCTCCAGGAGCTTCTGGACCTACATGTTCCCTTGAAAACAAGACTGGTGTCTTTCTCCCGTTCAGCCCCCTGGTACACTGGTGAGCTACGCAAGATGAAGTCAACTGGTCGTGCTATTGAGAGACGTGTAAAATCATCTGGCCTCTCTGTACATAAGCAGGCATACAAAGAACATCAAAAAGCCTACGCCTATTGTCTTAAAGAAGCACGCTCAAAATATTATTCCAACATCATCAACAACTGCCCTGGAAACTCTAAACAGCTCTTCTCCACAATATCTCATCTGCTTAATCCCATTAAACAAACTCATGAGGACTCTGTTCAAAAATGCAACCTGTTCCTTTCATTCTTTAAAAACAAAGTTGACTCTATCAGATCTCAGCTCCACAGCCTCCCTGATCTTCATTTGCCATCTACCCGCCTGCATTCTGGGTCCCTGAACAGCTTTGATGAAGTTGTTTAGAGTGAGGTGGAGATCATCATCAAGAAAATGAAGCCTTCATCCTGTGCCCTGGATCCCTTCCCCTCGTCTCTCACAAAATCCAATCACTTTGCAATAAGCCCATTAATCACACAAATAATAAATAAGTCTCTACAATCTGGTCATGTTCCACTGCCTCTAAAAACTGCCATCATTAAGCCTCTTCTGAAAAAAATCTAATTTGGATCCCGACATTCTTTCTAATTACCGCCCAATTTCCCACCTCCCATTTCTGTCTAAAATGCTGGAAAAAGCAGTTGCTGCTCAGCTGCAGGTCCACCTACAACAACACTCCCTGTATGAGAAGTTTCAGTCTGGCTTCCGAGCAGCTCACAGTACTGAGACTGCATTGCTGAGAGTTACCAATGATGTCCTCATGGCTGCTGACACTGGTTCTCCCTCCATCCTTGTCCTCCTTGACCTCACTGCAGCTTTCGACACTGTGGACCATAGTATCCTCCTCCACCGTCTTCATGTGGAGGTCGGTCTCTGTGACACTGTCCTGGACTGGTTCCACTCTAATAGGTTGGAATGTGTTAGTCTTGGCAATGCCACGTCCCAGACAGTCTGTGTCTCCTGTAGTGTCCCTCAGGGGTCAGTTCTGGGGCCCCTGCTGTTTTCCCTCTACATGCTGCCTTTGGGTCAAATTATTAATCAGTTCAACATTTCTTTTCACTGTTATGCCGACGATACACAGCTTTACATCAGGACTGGAGCATCATCATCATCCCCATTGTCATCTCCATCTTCACTCACTGCCCTCTCTACCTGCCTGGAGGAAATAAGGGCATGGATGAATCAGAACTTTCTTCAATTAAACTGCTCCAAGACTGAGGCCATACTGATTGGCACCCCTCACCAGGTACAAACATCAACTATAACAACAATTTCCTTTTCTGGACAAGACATCCCCCTCTCCACCTCTGTTACAAATCTTGGAATAAAAATGGACTCTCATCTTACATTTGAAAATCACATTAAGCATCTGTTTAAAACCTGCTTCTTCCATCTTCGAAACATCTCCAGACTTCGCCCATCTCTAACTTTTTCTGATGCTGAGAAACTCGTCCATGCCTTTGTCTCCTCCAGGCTCGACTACTGCAACTCCCTGTTTATTGGAATCCCTGGCAAAAACCTTCAGAAGCTTCAATATATTCAAAACAGTGCAGCAAGGATTTTATTGAGAGCTCGTAAATTTGAACATATTACACCCATTCTCCATAACCTCCATTGGCTTCCTGTCACCTACAGAATTCAGTACAAAACTGCTCTCATTACACACCAATGCTTACACGGAACTTCACCAGATTATCTAAAGGACATTCTTGCACCATATTCATCCACCCGGTCTCTTCGATCACAGAACAGTAATCTCCTTCACATTCCACGAACCAAATTAAGGACCATGGGAGACCGGGCATTCTGTGTGGCTGCCCCCCGCCTATGGAACTCCCTCCCTGACTACCTGAGAGCTCCACAGTCACTGGTTGACTTTAAACAAGGCTTAAAGACCTTTCTTTTTAAGCGAGCCTACTCTGCCTCCACATGATTTTACCTTTGATCTTAGTTGATATTATCATTGATTTTACTTGATTTTATCACTTGTTTTTATTTGATCTTTGATTTTTGTTGCACTTTGTAGCACTTTGAGATTTTTGTTAATGAAAAAAGTGTTATAAATTAAATTCATTATTATCACAGCTGTCCTGGCTTCTCTCCACTGGCTGCCCGTGTATTTTAGAGTTCCTTTTAAAATTCTCTTGTTTGTTTTTAAGGTTTTAAACAACCTTGCCCCCCCTTATTTGGCAGAGCTTCTACACCATTACACTCCACCCTGGTCACTCAGGTCTGCTGACCAGCTGCTCCTGGTCATTCCACGGAGTATGAGGAAGCTTCGAGGCGACAGGGCCTTCTCTGTTAGTGGCCCCAAGTTATGGAATGCTCTGCCTTTACACATTCGACAGGCCCCCTCACTGTCCATTTTTAAAACCCGTCTGAAAACTCATCTCTACTCATTGGCCTTCAACCCAACTGAGACTTGATTTTACTTCATTATTATTGGTAATGATTTTATCTGTTTAACTTGTCATTTTATTGTATTTTAAATTGAGTTTTTAGTTCATTTGTGTTAGTTTTGTAGCTCTGTTTTTATGCTTTCTTTTATCTGGTTTGCAACTGATGTTCAGCACTTATTCAGCTGTGGCTGTGTTAAAGCACTTTATAAATAAAGCTGATGATGATGATGATGAAAGGGAGGGGGTTGCAATATACAGTACAAAGCTTTTCCTTAGTTTACACATTTCCCAGGAGAAATTGATAAGTTGGCCTTTTCGAGGCCAAACAGAGAGTCAGATTCAGATAAGCACAATTGTTGATTTATTCAGGCAGACTATTTTTCCATCATCCTTGAGTCTAACTGATACTCCCAGGTCCAAAAAGGCCAGATTAGGATGCATTCTACTGGTCCATGCTTACGAGCCTCTTCAAAGTCATGTTCATGGTGACAAGTCCCAAAGCTGCAGGTTGCCTGTGATTCAAATCACTTCCAACTTACGGTTTTCTCATAAATCAGCTAATTTTGAGTCCTCAAAGCACAGACCAACCTTCACATGGACAGCAGCCTGACGTGGTCCAAATTAGCTGCGACCGTCTTCTTTGTATTTTGATAAACCAGGATCCAGACTATTCCAAAAACAGGAAACCTGTCATCATTAATCCAATTACAGGTGGTCCCCAACTTACGACGGCATCGACTTACGAAGTTCCGACTTTCCAAAGTTATCATAATTAATAAAAATATTAAATAATTTTTTTTTAATGTTCTTAATTTCATGTGTACAGCACTTTGTTGCAGCTGTGGTTGTTTTAAAGGCTTTATAAAGAATAATTATTATGAAAATTATAATTTTTAATCATATTTGCGCAGCTTCCGGCGGTTTCCGGAAATGCCGCCGTGTCCGCCATTTTAAGGTTAGTTCCAGCCTCGGCACTCAGCAGCTGGCTTTGGAGGACAGTGTGTCAGATCAGAGTTGCCTCATATGGATAAATTAGCTGCAAACGCTCAATGAACTCTGTGGACGTCTCAGGCCCGGAGCAGCAGCCGCCGATCGCTCCGCCGATCGCTCCCACCACGCCGGCCGACAACACCAGGTCATGTGATGGGCTAATGGCGGAGCTAATGCTAACGCGGGGACACCGAGTTGACAGGCGGCGGAAAGGCCATCTGCGTCCGGTAGCTCGCCTCGATGTCCGCTTGGCAGCCTAAAATGTCGGGGGACACAGAGCTAATGCGGAGAAATAGCGAGTGCAGACACCAGTTTGGATGGGCTAACATGCTAACGAGAGTAGCTAATGGCAGGGGCTAACAACAGCCAATGCGGACAGCTTGTTTAGGATGGACGAACACCGCGGAGAAATGGCTTCCAGTAAGTTATTAACTCTTTTTCTGGCTCCAAATGTATGGCGTTAACAAGCTAACAGTCCTTCCTGTAAACAGTTTGGACCGCGTGGAGCTGCACGAAGTTGCGGAGCTCAGACGTGCAAGGAGCTAACATGCATAACAGACGAGACAAGCTTGATCAGCTCAAAGTAAGATTTTTTTTTTTTTTTTAGAATTATGTATGTAGCTGTGTTAGGATAGGCGAAGTGCTTGGTAACTTGGTAACTGTTCATTACCGTAGTACGTGTTCAGTGGCGGCTCGTGCGGTATATACAAGTAGTCCCCGACCTACGAATTTTCGACTTACGAATGATACGTAGGAACGGAACTCGTTCGTAAGTCTCTGCGGTCACAGAACGGTAATCTCCTTCACATTCCGAGAACCAAATTAAGGACCATGGGTGACCGGGCTTTCAGTGTGGCTGGCCCCCGCCTGTGGAACTCTCTTCCTGACTGCCTGAGAGCTCCACAGTCCCTGGTTGGCTAGTTGAAGACCTTTCTTTTTAAGCGAGCCTACTCTGCCTCCTCATGATTCTATCTTTGATCTTAGTTGATACTGTTATTGGTTTTACTTGTTTTATCACTTGTTTTATTTGACCTTTGATTTTGTTGCACTTTGTAGCACTTTGAGATTTTCATTAATGAAAAGTGCGTTATAAATTAAATTCATTATTATTATTAAGTCGGGGACTAGCTGCAGGTAGTCCCCGACTTACGAGCGAGTTCCGTCCCTAGGGGGCGCTTGTATGTCANNNNACATAGTAAAAAAAAAAAAAAAAAAAATTTTAATGCGATGCATACTCGTAAGTCCGGGACCTCGTAAGTAAGAGTGCTCGTAAGTCGGGGACTACCTGTATATGCAATTTTGACATCCTCGATCGACAACAGAGATGGACACATCACCCCCAGAGATTTATCCAGCTACATGAGTGTCGTCCGAGCAGATGAGGGTTTTCCAGGGCCCGGTCGCTTTGTTGAAAAAAGACTTTTAGAGATTCCACTTAGTGAAATAGGATCTATACTTCCAGCAGAAAAGTGGAAATACATAAATAAATAAATAAAATGTTGGGAGCTTGTTAAGTACACCGAAGTGTTCAAAATTATTTTTTGTTTATAATACTCTTTCTATTTCCCAAACAGGGGAATTTAAATATAATACAAATAATTACGAGAAAAAAAAATTCTGTCTTGGTTGTCTTTATTTTTTTTGTCAGTTTATTAACAGTATAACTCAAATATATTTGGATGACTCTGCTTCAGGTGATGACATTTCTAAATTATTGAATGTATTTTGTTGGAGAGCTGATGGATGTGTTTTGAAGTGCTATGATGTGGCTGAAGTTAATTTTACAAATCCCTGCAGAGGTAAGCAGTTGCTCTCAGACCAGGTGCTCCATCTTCCATCTCATCTTAACTGGCTGCCAAAGCTATCACAACCAGTACACCCCCAATTCAGAGTCACTCATGTTTTCATAAGTATAGCCTTAAGGGACGCAGGATAGCTGGGGAGAGTCCTTTGATACAGTCTCTTTACTCTCATCTTTTATATCCAAATCACTGCTCTTCCATATGGTGGAGGTAATTGACTCGGTGATTTAAAGTCAACCTGACCACATCTATTCTCTGCATGTGTCTGGAAGATAAAACATTAAAGATTGTTCTGTTAATCTGTTCACGGACCTCTTCCCCTTTCACCGCGACTGAGCAATTTTAGCTCCCCATAATGAGAAAATCTATCCAACTGCCATAATTAATGTGTTACTAAGGGCCTTCTTAAATTATCCCAGGAATAATGGCTTTTTGTTGATGTGAGCTTTATAGCTTCTAAGTAAAAAAAATAAAAATTAAATACAATTAAAAATGCTTGAAATGTAAAATTATTATTATTTCTGTTGTAATTTACACGTTAGCTCTGTTGTCTCCGTGCAAAGCCTTTATGTGTGAAGTTTGCATGCTCAGTTTTCTCAATGTACTTTGCATGTATGATTTTATCATACTGACACATTATGGTACAGTCTCCGGCCATTGTTAAACTTTCTATTGTCCGACCCATAACTTCTAAGCAGAGTATGCAGCATCACTAGACTAAGTGTCACAAACATCATCCCAGCTTCAAGGTCTCAAATCAAGGCAAAATGTTATGCAAGGTCTTTGCTAGTCTGGGCCATATAGATTGCTGTTTGATAGTTTGTGGACGGCTGTATAATGAGTCATATGCAGAACTCTTGTTAGCTTTTGAGCTACTGTTTTTGAAAGGTTTTAACGGAATACCCAGAATATGGACTGAATTGAATGTACTTTAAGACCAGGTAAAACAAACAGTGTTTATTCACAGTGGAATATTTAACAGTGTGCACGGAGAAGGACCGGAACCCAGGGGAGTAAGGAGAAGGTTCAATCATGGTTAACTCGAGGTATGTGAGTAATGATGATTTCTTTCTTACAGGTGGAGTTATGGTTTATCAAAGGAGCAGTGGGATCCAATGGTTCCAGTGAGCGAAGGAAGACGTCCGAGGGGTTCCAGGTTGAAGTGGGCAAAGTTAAGGCGAGGAGACAGCTGAGGAAGTGACAATGAATCTCTAGGCCATACAGGGGGAGTCCAGGAACAGGTAGGCAGCAGATGTCAATGCTGAAACACATAAGAACATGGAGTAAGTCTCATCTATCACAAGATAATGAAAAATGGCTAGAAGCACAACTACCGGCATGTAATGCTCCTGCGGCAAAGGGAGGTCTTCTGCAGCCTTGTGTACTCCTGCAGCTCATCAAGGAGATGGTCCGCAGGTGTGGCTTGTTGGTGCCATCTTGCTACTGCAGGATGCTGAGAGAACTAAACTCCCACAGTTTTGCTTATTTGAGTGTTTTTGTTAGCACATATTAGCTTCTGATTTACTACCTTAAAAAAATGAATTTCAGCTTCTTCAACAAACCTTATAAAGTACACTTGGTATTTATTCTGCATGTTTAAATGCAGTTTCTCGTGTTGCATTTGTGTTACTTATCGTTTTTGTCCTTTAAAGTCATAAATGTACTTTGTTCCTTAGGAACTTAAGACGCATTGTATTTCTAAATACCCCATAGTACATAGCAAAATCCTGCATTTGTAAATCTACAACATTCTATAACATTGTGCATTTATTTATATATAAATTAGAATTTTCTTTTACTTTTTACTTTTGTTTCATATAAGTTTAAAGTTGCCACCTCTCTATCAAGTCAGTGGCTGCCAAGCACGACAAAAACAAGCTCTTATGTCCTGTTTATGCTGACATACCACCTGTGAGATTCAGCCAAACATGACAAAATAAAGCTGCCTCTGAGCTCTTAATGCCTCTCCTGCTCACAGATCCCGCTGTAAGAATGACCCCCCCCTGTGGCTCTGACTGTTTCTCTCCTTTTCTCATTTTGTTTCCTGGTCTCACTTTACGCTCCATATTTTGAATGCAACACCATGCAAACTGTTTTCCAGCTCCTGGTTGACCCGCTCTGTTCTTTTTGCCGTTTGCAGTTCTTTACAAATTACATGGGGTCTGTCTGCAGACAAATCGAATCGGGCAGCTTGTCTCTTTGACTATGTGCAGTGCTGACCAATCGATAGGCATCACAGTTAATACCCTCTCTTGTTTTTGTTGAGTTGTGGAATGCTCGTTCCTGACGGACACGCCCAACGGCTGACTTCCTGTTGGTTAGATCAAGGTTTTTGCTTTGCCAGGGGACGGTTTGTCGATCCAAGGCTGTTCAAAGTGATCAGAGTTACAGTTCAAAACAATCAATATGCTTCACTGACTCCCACCCCTCCTCAGTTCCTACCACCTCATGAGAGTGTACAAGATTTTCCTTTACCTTTCAGTGGCGAGGATGCTGGTTGGATCAATAAATGAAATAATCATCGAGGGAGGAGGAGGGGGGTATTTGTTTGGGGGAGTGGTGGAAGTTGAAAGTCGCTCTGTTTATGGACGGTCAATAGAGAAAACAAGCACACATTTGTCAGAGTCAGAGAATCTTTATTGTCATTTGCACCGCATGTGGTACATGTGATGAAACGAGATTATGTACACAGGGTCCCAGTTACATCCAACAATAAAATGTAAGAGAAGAACAGTAATAACATCTAAGATATGAACTAAGTAAAACATCAACTAAAAATACACTAAGCACTAACATCATAGAAAAACACTATTCCAAACAGCAGCACGAACATGAGTCTGTATGAGCAGATGGGCACGAATGAACACAGCAACATGAAAACAGATCAGCAGCAACATGATGTGATACTGTATTTTGCAGTGATTATTCTAATTATTTATTCATGAGTCTAACAGCCTCAGGGTAAAAGCTGTTCTTCAGTCTGGCTGATTATTTTATTTAAAAACATGTACAGGTGGTCCCCGACTTACGACGGAGTTCTGTTCCTACGCCCGTTTGTAACACGGATTTCGACGTAAGTCAAAAATACATACACACTGACCACCCCATATACACGTACATGTACGGTTCTGTACAGTTACCAAGCACTTCGCCTATCCTAACACAGTACCCTACATAATTTTCAAAAAACACATACAGTACATTTGGAGCCATAATGAAGGAAAAAAATAGTTAATTTCTTACTGGGAGCTGGTGAATTCTTCCTCCGTCTGTTAGCATGTTAGCTCATGCACCTCTGAGCTCCTGCAGCTTCACGTGGTCCACAGCGTTACAGCAACGTCTGTTAGCATGTTAGCTCGTTGCACAGCTGTAGCCTCTCTGCCTTGTAAACCTCTGCTCCAAAAAATAAGGTCTCCTGTATTTCCACGCGCGGTCCAACGGTCCAGAGTTAGCATATTAGCCCCTCCTGACCTCCTCTGCTCCGGTCTGCCTGAGGTCTCCTGTAACTTTCTAGCGCGCAGCTCCTCCCTCCCTCCCTCCATCCCTCCCTCCATCCCTCCCTCCCTCCTGTAAGTTTTGTTTCGGTACCGTATTTTCTGGTGTAAAGGCGCATAAACCGTGTAACTCGAAACAATGCTTTTCAATGGGAGGGTGTTCGTAACCGCAAAACGTTGTAAGTCGAGGTCGTCGTAACCCAAGGACTACCTGTAATATATACTGTATTTTTATTATTTGTGTGAATCTACTGTGGAAAATAAAATATTTCTAGCTTTATAAATAGATATAGTTAAATATGGCCATTAAAAAACAAAAAAATAATGCATAACATCAAAACTCAATCCTGATTTTTTTAAAGTACTTACTTACTATGTACTTTGTGTTTTTTAAACCTAGTCAGCCTATTTTTTAAAACCTGATTCGTGCATTTTATTTGCCCTCTGCCTTTTTTTTTTTGTACAGCACTTTGTAAATAAATTATGTGTGTAAATGTAAAATAGTTTTTACCATTCACACATTTTGACACACTGGAATACCCATGTCGACTCGTCCACATTAACATGTCAAAATGATGAAAATGAATGTACCATAATTGCTGGTCTATAGAGCGCACCCATAAGCTGCGCACACTAAATTAAAAATACAGTAAATACAAAAATTGAACATATATAAGCCATGCTTAGTTAATGTATTAATTATGTTAGTTTGTGTTAGGCCATTCAGTAGAGTAACCATGAGTGAGGGAGGTAGCTGTCATGAAAACCTGTGGAGTTCACTCTGTCTCTGTGTTAAACAGTAAAATAAAATCACGACGACCAAACCCGCTATGTGAGCACAAGGATGTAATGATCCCAAAAAATAATAATAAATCCATACATTAGCCACAGTATTGTATGAGTCATGGGGTTCAAAGCCTGTGGAAAAAAGTATCAGCTTTTTTTTTTTTTTTTTTTTTTTACTTTCATACAATTTACAACTTAGCTTTACTCCCAGCTAATCATCTTTCAAGAAACATTTAAGTTTTAAAAATGACACAATTGGAATGTTGCAGGACACAGAAAACATGATAAATAGCTTCATTTTGAACGAGTTTAGTTAAGTGAACCTGTTTCAGTTGGAAAGCTACGTCATCGCTTTGTAGAAATTTTGTTTAATGAATCTACATGAAGGCATTGAAATCTATGTTATTTTTTTTTTTTTTAAATATTCCGTTTCAAATGTTCTTTTGAAAAAATTCAAACTTTGTATCTGGAAGGTGAAAACACGAAAACAAATCATGTTTTGAGATTACATGTATCTGGAGTAGTGCAGATGGGGCTTTAGTTTGTATAATTTGCATTTTAGAACACCAACAGTCTCAAAACCAGGATAAAAATATATTATTTAAAAGAGCGTATCTTAGTTAGCACTTAGTTTGTACACTGCAACTGTCTTACTAAACAGCCTGTTTGTTATTTTGTGAACATACGGTATGTTTTTAAAATGTCTTTATTGAAATGTAAAAATTTATTTTTGCTTTTTATTTCTTCTACATTTTTACATTTATTGTTCCACTTTGTTTTAACAGTTTTTTATTCTACATGTTTTGTTAAGCCCTGTCTGTGTTTGAAAAGTCCTAAATACTGTAGAGTACTGACAAAATATAAAATACCTTTTACACATGGCACAAAGCTTTCATATATCAAATTTTATACAACTGCATTTGGTAAATTGTTTTTAAGGCTTCATTTTTTTTTTGTAAAGACTGTCTTTTTCTTTTGTTCGATACATGTTATATTTGAAACGTATTTAGTAGAGTCCACCAACACTAAAACAGAATGTGATTTTACCTTTGCAGGAAGGGTCCAGAGAGTTTGTGACTCTGTGAGAAATATGATCAAAGCTTGTATTTGAGTAATATCAAATGTGCAGATGTGGTTTGACCTCTCATCTTCCTCGGGGCTCAGCGGTTTGCTCCATTCACAGCAGTCTCAACAAAGCCTCAAACACGACTTCCAAGTCGTCCTAACCCATCCTGATATCAGGAACAGCTGCAGATATGAATAATTAAAGAACATCACATGGTTGTTTGTTTCCTTCTAATTGTGTACGTGGGAGAAAAAATCCAAAATTCTCAATGAAAACAAAAATTACTGTCAATGTTCTATCAGTATTGTTGTGTAAATTGTTAAAAGTTCAATTATTATACTCTAAAACCTGTTTTAGTTTGCCATTTTTAATCTAGAAAATCTAAAAAAGTGAAATAAACTGAACGTGGTGTAGTTCTACAAGAACAGCAACAGCAAGTGTTACATTTCTTGTTAAATCTCTCATCCTGTGGTGGCAACACTTGAATGCTGGAACAGATCTAAGTGATTATAGACACAGCAGATAAGAATGCATTGTATGTATATTTTATTAGAAACTTAAATAGGTTTAAAATTACAGTCATGGCAATGATAATGACCAATGCTTTTAACATTAAAAAAAATATTTAGGTTGCCTTTCCCGTGTAAATCCCCATAAATGAGCCCCTTTTAGAAACCAAGAGCGTCACAATCAATAAATCCGTACCCTTTGCTAAATCACTCAGTGGGCTTGATGAGCCTTTTGACAGCTCAACGGAGATAAAATTAGATTTATTATCCCCGTCACGGAGCGACAAAGGGAATTGGAAATACCGTCCATTCATCCATCTGTGATTGTTATGAGCATGATAACTTTAAAACAAGTGAGATATGAACTTTCATTTTGGTGTGTGGTTAGCATGGACAGTATATGTAAACCTTATGAGCTGGATAACTTGGAAAACAAACAAAAGGCATGCTTCTTTTTTGGTGTGTGGCTGCATCTAGGAATACCATACCATACCATACCAGCTTTATTTATAGAGCACTTTAAACACCTACAGGACCAAAGTGCTGTACACACAACAAAACAATCACAATCAGGTAATAAAATAATTAAAATAAATAAAAGTCACATAATAAAAGTTGTGGAATCATACACTCAGATAAAACAAGCGACTAAAATTATTAAAAGTCAACATCGCAGATGGTGTCATAGGCCAGGGAGAAGAGATGGGTTTTAAGAAGAGATTTAAAAACAGACAGGGAAGAGGCCTGTCTGATGTTCAAGGGAAGGTTGTTCCACAGTTTAGGAGCTGCCACAGCAAAAGCACGGTCTCCTCTGAGCTTGCGTTTTGTCTTTGGGACACTCAGGAGCAGCTGATCACATGACCTGAGGGATCGAGAGGGTGCGTATGGCTGCAGCAACTCGGACAGATAGGGCGGGGCAAGACCATTTTGCGCTTTAAAAGCAAATAAAAGAACTTTAAAATGAATCCTGTAATGTACGGGCAGCCAGTGCAGGGAGGTTAAAACAGGAGTAATGTGGTCAAACTTTCGTGTGCCAGTTAAAAGTCGTGCAGCGGCGTTCTGTACCCTCTGAAGCTGAGAGATACAGGAATCACTGATTCCTATATAGAGTGCATTACAGTAGTCCAGCCGTGTGGTCACAAAGGCGTGAACTACTGTTTCAAAATTCTGCTTGGAAAGAATTGGCTTCACCTTAGCCAGCTGCCTCAGGTGGAAAAAACTAGTTTTAACAACTGCTCTGATGTGGTTTTCAAATTTTAGTCCTGCATCGATCTTGACCCCCAGGTTTGTAACAATAGGTCTGATGTATTGAGCCAAGGAACCAACATTGACCTTGGGAGTCTCAGTTGAGCTTCCAAAAACCATCACCTCAGTCTTCCCCTCATTAAACTTTAAAAAGTTCACAGCCATCCAGGCTTTGATGTCCTCCAGACATGAAAACAGAGGGGCCAGAGAGTTGGAGTCCTTTTTCTGAAGCGGGACATAAATCTGCGTATCATCCGCATAACAATGAAAGGAGATCCCATATTTTCTAAGAATGGAGCCAAGAGGGAGCAGGTATAGTGTGAAGAGGAGGGGGCCTAAGACTGAGCCCTGAGGAACCCCACACAGAAGAGGAGCAGAGGAGGACTCATGGTCACCAAGGCGGACACAGAAAGTACGGTCGGCTAAGTAGGACCTAAACCAGTTCAGTGCTGCACCGCTGACACCCCCCCATTGTTTCAAACGACATAGTAAGATGTTATGGTCCACGGTGTCAAAAGCAGATGATAAATCTAAAAGCAGGAGGACAACACTGTCACCAGAGTCCGTTGCTAAAAATATGTCGTTAAAAACCTTTAAAAGAGCAGATTCTGTACTGTGCAGAGCTTTAAAACCAGACTGTAAAACCTCGAGAATGTTCTGTTCTTCCAAATATGCTGATAGTTGGTTGTACACAACCTTCTCGAGCATTTTTGAAAGAAATGGCAGTTTGGAGATGGGCCTGTAGTTAGCAAGAACAGAGGGGTCAAGAGTGGGTTTCTTAATGAGAGGCTGGACATCTGCATGTTTAAAATGTCCAGGGACCACACCAGAGGACAGACTGCTGTTCAGAAGAGCAAGGACAGAAGGACCTACAGTGATGAAGACCTCTTTGAGTAAACGAGGAGGAACAGCATCACTTGGTGAACCTGTTGGCTTCAAGTGGCTGACCACCTCCTGCAGAGACGACAGAGTCACAGGTTCAAAGCTGTCAAAAACAGCCGAGCAGGGCACAGAGACTGAGGGGTCATGAGCAGAAGGTAAGATCTGGGCTCTGGTGGAATTGACTTTCTCAACAAAGAAGCTTAGAAAGTTTTCACATGCAGCAGGTGAAGGTTCAATACAGTTAGTTTGTGGTGCGTTGAGAACAGAACCAATAACTTTAAACAGAATATGAGGACTGTGACTGTTTGATGCAATCACATTTGACAGGTATTTTCTTTTGGCATCTTTCACAGTTTTTTGATAGTGACGCCAGCAGTCCTTTAATATTTGAAACAACACCTGTAATTTGTTCGATTTCCACCTGCGCTCGGCTCTGCGACACTCTCTCCTAGCTGCCCTGGTGTTTTCGTCCAACCACGGTTCACACTTGATTTTAGGAGATTTGATTTTTAACGGACACACAGCGTCCAGAACCGTTTTGCAGGTGGAGTGAAACCATGAGCTGAGGGCCTCGGTGTTGTTGGTCTCTGGGATGGTACAGTTTTGATTAAAAGCAGATGAAAAGTGACCAGCAGTGGAAGAGTTCAGAACACGACAGAGTCGAGCTGCAGCACGGGGTTTAGCTTTAGTGCAGGACAAGTTAGTCTCAAATAAAACAGGCCTGTGGTCTGAAAATACAGGGTCACTACTCACTACATTAAAAACAGGTAAACCACACGATAAAACCAGGTCCAGGGTGTGTCCACGCTCATGTGTAGAAAAAGTCACAGATTGCACAAGATTAAAAGAGTCAATGATGTTTAAAAAGGACTGAGCCATGGGTAAATCAGGACAACACACAGATATATTGAAATCCCCTAACAAAAGAATTCTGTCATATTTTGGCATAATTTCAGCCAAAAGGTCTGAGAACTCATTTATAAAATCCTTATTGTATTTGGGAGGACGATAAACAGCCACACAGAGCGTAATGTGGGAGGAGCCAAGTTCAAACAGGCTGTGCTCAAAGCTGCTGAATGAAGCTGGAGGCAGCTGTTTACATTCAAAACAACTTTTAAAAACAGTCACTATTCCTCCTCCTCGACCAGACATCCGTGGTGAATTAAAATAGCTGCAGTCCTGTGGTAAAAGTTCCATCAAAACGCTGGACTCACCTGGTCCACCTGTCCATGACTCTGTTATGAATAAGAAGTCCAATCCTTGAGATAAAAAGAAATCCTTGATGATAAAAGTTTTATTTGTCAGCGATCTGGCATTAATCAGGCCCATCCTGGCAGCAAGTGGCTGTTCTGCGTCCTCATCCAACATCCGCGCGTCCCGACACAGAGGCTGCAGGTTTTGGAGCGTGCGCCGGCGTCTGCAGGGACGAGGAAAACGGGGCGCGTGCGGTTGAATCGCTCCATCATGGCCGCCGCCAACAGGTACCAGCCAGGCTTCAGGGGGGTCCAGCACACGCAGCGGAAAAGAGAGGCGGGGCACCGATCCAAACTTTTCTGAAGAAGCTGGAGAAAAGCGTCTCAGCGCAGCTTTTAATCTCACCAGCTGACCGCCGCGCTTGCCGCGGCGACGCACGCGTTTCTGCCGGCGCGGTGGAGTCCAAACACAGCACAGGTGAGCTGGGATCCCCGACAGCAGTGGGGGCAAAGTTCCGTGTCTGGTGAAGTTCCAATTAGACAGATTTCTCACAGAAAGTCCTATTTCCAGTAGAGTTTGGCGATCATACACCACTAAGGAGTTGACATAAGTGGAAAAAAGCAGCATAATCAGCAACAAACAAATAATACGCAGAGACAAGCGGCAGGCCATGCTCACAGGCGCCATTTTTTCTCTCAACCAAACCAGTCAGAGGCGGCTCCAGTGGGGAATAAAAAAGGAATAAATAAAAAAGATTCCTTTCAAAAACTGGATTGCCATGTCGCAATCCAAGATGATCGCAAGAATATATAAAAATCACCATCACCACCTATATGTACCTATACTGTACATATAATCAAAAAAAGTAAAGTCTGGTCCTCTGGACGGGTTAAAAAAAACAAAAAATTGTAGAAACGTTTCGTCTTTCATCGGAAATTGAGCATGCGTCAGGATATACGTATAACATTTCAAAAACACAAATAATACCTCAACTACAGCTGGGAAACAAGTTGGATGAACTCCAAGCCCTAACAAGGATCCTTACAGAGTATCAGGGAAGCAGTGTTATGTGTTTCACTGAGACATTCAGTTCAGTTCAATTCAAAAATACTTTATTGATCCCAAAGGGAAATTAAGTGTTGTCGTAGCTCATCATCCTGGTTTCATTCGAATTGTTATGGATGCTGATAGCTGTGGGCAGGAAGGATATCCTGCAGCGAATCCGAATAATCTGTCCACAGATACCGATCCGTCCCCCTGGATCCAGCTTGCTGTCAGATCTGACAGGCCTCTCGGCCCTCCTGGGCAGCAGGACTGCCCGAATGCCGGGCAGAATTCCTCCCTGAGCGATGGTCCCTCCTTCCAGCAGTCTGCCAAGCTCCTCGTCACCATGGACAGACAGCCAAAGGTGCCAGGGGATGATCCCAGTCCTCCCGTTGTCACGAGCCAAGCCTCCCACCAGCTCTAGGATCTTGGATGTCAGGTACTCGAGCACTTCTGCCAGGTTGATGGGAATTCATCCATGGTGCCTCCTTTTCAACTCATTTGGAATTTGGAGCTGTAGTTGAGGTTTCTGAGCTTTTGAGATGTTACTTAGCTGCTCCTGTAAAAAAAAACAAAAAAACTTGTTGCCATGGTTACGCATCATAACAAATGCCCAAAAGTAAAAAGGTTTCAGTAAAAATCCTTCCAGCTGCACAGCATCCGATACCAGAGTAAACAATCATCCGAAAAAAACTATTTATATCCAGAAAAAAAAGGAATTAGTTTTCAAAAGCAATAACTCGGAATGAAAGTAACAGAGCTACTCCAACATGCAGCCAGCTTGAGCGGCGCAATTCTACAACATCAGAGTCAGAGAGTCAGAGAATCTTTATTGTCATTTGCACCGCATGTGGTACATGTGATGAAACGAGATTATGCACACAGGGTCCCCAGTTACATCTAACAACAAAATGTAAGAGAAAAACAGTAATAACATCTAGGATATAACTAAGAAAAACATCAACTAGAAATACACTAAGCATTAATGTAATAGAGAAACATCATTACAAACAGCAGCACGAACATGAGTCTGTATGAGCAGATGTCACAAATGAACACAGCAACATGAAACAGATCAGCATCAGCATGATGTGATATTTTGCAGTGTTTATTCTTATTGTTTGTTTATTCACGAGTCTAACAGCCTCAGGGTACATGGCTGCAGGATCATATCCACGACTCCAGCGTTTTCCTGCCAGGCTTTCTGACTAAACGAGCAGATAGAGATTTAATGAGGAGTGTCAAAAACAACGGAGTCTAGATATTGAACTGTTAGCACGGCTCGTGACAAGAAGACCAGAATCGTCTCCAGCACTTACAGCTGGCTGTCTGCGTTGACAAGGAGCTCAACAAGCTGGGAGGACTGACCATTGCTCATGGAGGAGCTCTGCCCAACATTCAGGCAATCCTGCTGCCCAAGAAGACAGAGAAACCCTCAAAGTCAAAGAAGACTGATCAATGTCCGCAACCAGTTTCTTCAAATTTGCTTTTAAGACAGACCGCTATAAGAGATCCTTCTTGCCCAAAGCCATCAGCATCTATAACAACTCTTTAATAGAACCAGGATAAGGAGTTACAACATTGAATTTCCTTTTTTTTTAAATGAATTAAATTGAGTACAAGTCATTAGATGCCCAGCTGGTATAATAGCCTGGCCAAAGGAGGCGATAGAAGCCACTGACCTCCAGACTTGAAAACACCTCGCAATGCATGGAGGGTTTCACCCCCCAGTCCAGCACCCTGAGAATACTGTATACACAAAGAGCAAGGAGGGAGGCAGAGGACGAGTGATAATCTGAGCCACTTTACAGAATGAAACAACCAAGATCCTAGAGCAGGGGTGCTCATTAGGTAGATCGCGATCTACTGGTAGATCTCTGAGGTAGTACTGGTAGATCACAGCATGACATTAAAAAAATTGTCTGTTCAGTGCCCTGAGATTACCTGTACTTCTTTTGTGAACTGACGCTATATAAATAAACTGAATTGAATTGAATCTTAAAACATCTTTACTTAGCAAACACAACAGTTTAGGTCAAAATACTATAATTTTAAAGCCACAGTACTATAGTTCATGATTTCTTATCTGGCAACCCGACTGACATGAAAACTACAGCATTTTTCATGTAAACCAGCTTATTTTTTGTTTATTACCCCCAATAAACATTGAAAAATCAGTAATGTTTCCACAGGTTGTTTTCGTGTAAACTGGGCCTTATAGTAAGTAGATCACTTTGACTTGATCATTTCAAAAGTAGCTCGCATGTTGAAAAAGTCTGAACACCCCTGTCCTAGAGTATATCAGAAGTTAAGGTCCCGACGTTTCCTCAAATGATTGGGGTGGCTGCAGAATAATCTATGGGGGCCAAGGCCACCATTAGCCACCCTGGGCTATCAACTTGTGCTACCTTGGACAATTAAACAAAAAATACCTCTGCTCTTATACACATATACACGTCTTATACTGCTTTTATACACATAACACCTACCCACTTGAACATTAAAGTTTACTTGCATTACTGATCAATTGCAGTCCAGAAAAAACACTTATCTTGAAAACTACAAACATGCAGTATTTAAGTCCTTCAGCAGCAGTGGACATCAGAGTAGTAGCAAAAACACAACAGTCAGATAAGACAAACTTTATTAAACTCATTCACAAGAACCACATAAAACTGGTCTGAGGTCTGTAAGTACAACCAGAATAAACACATACGGTGCACTTGATTATAAGGCTCAAGTTGATTTTTGGTCAAATTAAAGGATTTGAAGTGCACCTTATAGTCGGAAAAATATGACACCTTGAAATCTTGCTAGAATTAAAAACAAAGAGTAAAAGGATACAAAATCCAGACAACACATCTGACATGAGTGAATGATTTGTTTAACCTAAAACTAAAAAGATGACATCTTCATAGCGCCCACTCAAAAAGTGGTAAAACAAGTAGAAAATACATTTGTAAAAAAAAAAAAAAAAAAACATCCTTTCAAAATAATCACAAATTCTGTTGTAAAATAGGAAGCTTTTTTAATTTATTTTATCGCTTTTTGTGATTGACTTCAGTCTGCAGCCGGTCTTGTCATTTGTTGCTTTGTTTGCTTTTAGATTCTTGTTACTTGTATTGACAGAGAAGCTAATATTCAATTCAATTCAATTCAAAAATACTTTATTAATCCCAAAGGGAAATTAGGTGTTGTCATAGCTCATCCTCCTGGTTTCATTCTAGAGTTGTTATAGATGCAGGAAGCATCTCCTGCAGTGAATCCAAAGAATCTGGCCACAGATACCAATCCGTCCACCTGGATCCAGCTTGCTGTCAGATCTGGCAGGCCTCTCGGTCCTCCTGGGCAGCAGGACTGCCCAAGTTCTGGGCAGAATTCCTCTCTGAGCGATGGTCACTCCTCCCAGCAGTCTGCCGAGCTCCTCGTCACTGACAGATGCCGGGGGATGATCCCGATCCTCCTGTTGTCACAAGCAGAGTTTCCCACCAGCTCCAGGATCTTAACAGCCAGGAACTCGAGCAACGCCACCAGGTTGATGGGAATTCATCCACCGCGCCTCCTTTTCAACTCAGTTGGGATTTGGGGCTGTAGTTGAATTATCTAAGCTTTTGCTATGTTAATCAGCTGCTCCTGGTTGTAAAAAAAAACATTGTTATCATTGTTGTGATACACCTGGTCTCTGAACCTCTTAAGTGGTACACCTTTTCTTTGAAACCTTCAAGAGAAGAGTGGACACTATTTTTATTACATTAATATTGACACAAATTAAATCACCAAGTCTCTTTTAATTTGTCCTAATTCAAATATATCAACAGAATAACCTTCTGCCATTTTATGATCCTTGCTATTAAGCTGGTGTATTCTTTAATATGTGGACATATTAATTAAAACTCTGTCCAAGTCCAAGGATATGTCAAATTTAACTTTTAGTATTTGTTTAGAAAGTGTGAGACAGTTTAATCAGTTTAAATCATAAAGCTGGCGTCTGTTTCTCTCCTCACTTCTAAAACAACTTTCGGTTTTCCTTCTAAACAACCTTCACTCTTCTGACCTAAAGTAACACCTTTGGCCTCGGCTAAACCACTCCTACTCTCGACACATGAGCCAATGAATGGAGTGAGTACTGCTGATGTCAATCTCCCTTCAAAAAGCCCGACTTCCTGGAGCTGCTCAGTTCTGCGAGGAAGTTGGGATGTGAAACTTTCTCTCTAAGCTGTTAGACGCTTGGTCAGATGCCAAAGACCTGCGCTCTTCAGCAAAGGGTTGACAGCCTGCCGCTGTTACAATCCGAACTCGAGCTCAGAGCTCAAACTTTGAATGAATTTTCTTCTGAGGAATATCTTATTCCGAAAATCAACCGGAACTGACCACTACTTTGGTTCGACTTGATGCGGACATCAGTGAGACGCTACAGAGGTAAACACGCTGATGTCCAGCTGGAACGTAACCGGATCGGAGGACCCTCTTACGTCTAAGTTGGTGTATTCTCTTTACTGGAGCAAGGGACCTACTATCTTGGCAAGGTAAAGAGTTGTGTCTACTAGAATGCGCCTGGGTCAAGCTGATGTCGTGTGAAGAGTTGTCGTTCTGGTTTAGCTCATCTCACGATAAACTTCCTTTTCCTTCCTCCTTCCTCTTAACTATTCTCCTTATTCTGCCAGTAACATTAAGTTAAACGTGCCTGCAGATATAAGTAAAACTACCATCTTATTACTTGTTTCTGTTGTCCACAATTTAATTCT
>JBBPBX010011370.1:18721-47520 GCA_038048925.1 Garcialebias charrua | reverse complement strand
GTAACTGTTACTGATCTGCCACAACACACAAGCTCAAATCAATACATACACACAAAGAGGGAGATTGTGTTTTCTACACAAATAATGTCATTACACCACTGCTAAAGCCATGCAATTATGTGTTCTCAGCTGCATTAAAACTCACACTGTTTAATATTAAATTTTTCATGTTATTTTAATGTAAATAGTATTTTTTTTTCGTCTGGTATGGGGATAAAGTTCTCTCATGCTCAATGACAGTGCTATAAGTCTGTATGGTTCAGATATTATTATAATACAGGGTTTGTTTTAAACAAATACAAGGCAAACAAAAAGGTAGTGGAAGATTTGACATTATTTAAAGGAAACGTATGACTCAAAAATGAGACAACAAAAATAGAAAATATCAATTCTCATGAAAAAAAAACTTTCAAGAATTTTATTCAAACTTAATATCGGTGTAAACCGCGACACCACCGTCTCACGTTAAGGATAAATGAAGCAGTAAACATGGTTTTCAGATGTTTTTGCCACGGCAGCCCCGCTGCTTTCTATGCTTACTTCAAACAGTTGGTTCTTTCTATTGTTCAAAGTAGAAAGTGACATTCGAAAGTCAAATTATCTCTGGATTTGTGTTCCTTTTCCTTGAGTGCGGTGGTGAAACGGTTAAAGGTGTTCTTAAGGTATCAGCGTCTGTTTCAACTGGGGCTGTGGTTTTGTTGTACCAGGTGCACAGCGCGGTTACCGCCTTCTCATTGTTTACTGCTAACTCCCTTCCGCTATACGAGTTATCTTTTTCCGTCATTGTTCTCTTTCTCTCCCCCCATCACTCTCTCTCTCTTTCGCTCCATTTAAATTTCTCAGTTTCTTCTGCAGCCACTTTTTCCTTCTTCTGCATCATCTTCCTCCTCCATCTGATCAGACAAATCTGTACCCATCGGATAAATCAGATGTTGATTCTTTTGTTGTTCACTTCCTGCCCACCCACGTTTCCCCCCTTTCATCTGTCCTTGGTGTGCATACAGTGGTTCCCACATACACGTCCTGTACTGTGTGCAACACCTACGCCGTCACACACACCCACACACTGTCAAGCAACACACACGCTCACTCACGCCAGCCACAGTGGAGTGCATATCGCAGTTGCTCTAGTTTTTGTTTGGTCCTGATAAACGTTCACACAAGCTGATTTACCACAACACCGTCTGAATACACTGAATATTGAAGCTTTACGAGCCGTTCTACTTCCTGTTACACACTAAGCTGTTGATGACATCAACTTTATTACTAAAGCTTCGTTTTTGTTTTTTCCACCCCTCCTTTAGTACCTTCCATTGAGCTTCCTCCTCAAGTCTTTCCTACTCTTTTACACCAACTCTAAAATCACGACCCAATCACTCAGGATTTGTGCCATCTCTTCTAATTCCGTCAATAAAAGGCTGACGGTGAAAATACACCTTCGTCGCATGTTCATCTGCGTACCTACGTCAGCGTTGCCAGACTTTAAAGCCTTGTGGCTCTTTTCTTCGTAAGCTAACGGAAAAAGCCAATGAGCACAAAACACAGTACAGGTAGTCCCCGACTTACGAGCGCTCTGACCTACGAGGTTCCGGACTTACGAGCTGGCGAATTTTTGGAAAAAACGCAAAAAATACCGAGTTTTTCTGTGTTTTTTCACCACAGTTCGTTAGCTAAACATGTGGACACACGTTTCCGATCATTTTTATGCACTCGTAAGCAGTTTTTCGATGAAAAACGAGTGTTTGTAGTCGCGCTAGCAAAACCGTTCCAACTTACGAGCGAAATTCCGGACTTACGAGACACGTGGCGGCCGTTCCAAGTTACGAATTTTCGCTTTACGAGCACCTCGGAGGAACGGAACTCGCTCGTAAGTCGGGGACTACCTGTAGCTATGTTTACATGGACATAAGTAATCGGATCAAACGGCCGATCGGATCAAAAGTGCATCATGTAAACACCCCGGTCGGGTTATTTTTTGTGTATTCGGCGTGATCCGACCTAATTTGCGATCCGTTCGAAACGGGTGGTTTACGCCGATCCGTAGCCCGATGTGTGCGCATGTAAACACATATTCTGTTCCTTTTATCGGACCGTGCAAAACTGTCCTGACTGCGCATGTGCGCTGCGCGCGGCAGCGCACCCCTCCCCTCCTTTCCCAGCGCTCTCATACTGCGAATAGAAAAGACTAAAAGCATGCGTTGCTTGCCTGTAGCTCTATCAGGGAGTGCAGTAGTGCAGTAACAACTCCATCGCCGTCATTACAATCTGGCCGGGTCCATTTTTTGCGCATCTGTTTACTTTTGTCCCGGAAGTAACTTCTTCTTCTGTGGTTTTCACGAAAGCAACTTCCTCTTCGTTTTTTTTTTAAAGGGGGAGTGTACCACTCTGCGCATGTCTGTTCTTCTGGTCAGAATAAAAGCCTGCTGCATGTAAACGCTTGTTATGAACGGATTGTGCCCATGTAAACAGTACTATCTAATTATGCAATCAGAGCACATTTCAATCCGGTCACAAAATTTTGCCCATGTAAACATAGCTAGTGATGGGATTCTCTGAACACCCAACAAAACAGTCTGAAACAAAAGGTATGAAATCAATTTGACGCAGGAATGATCTCCTGGTGTGGAAACCTGTTGAACTGGGAATTCCTTTCTATTCTGTTTTAATGAAAAACATTAAGGGAGGAACACAGCAATCAAACATGAGTTTATATGAAGGCAAAAATGTAAAATGCTATATTGAAAAATTTGAAAAATTGAAAAAGACTTCTGGACAGAAGTCGAAACGTTTTCTGCAACAAATAAAGTCCAGTTGATCCTGTATTGAACGCCTTTTTTGATTTCATCATGTCCTGGACGACTGAGAATCTTCACCAGCATAAAATGCTATATTTAATTTATAAATGCTTACTAATAAATGCTACATCTCAGGGGCCGAGATGGGGTAGAGGTAGGGCAGCCGACTTGGGACCAACAAGTCGCAGCTCGACTCCCAGCCATTCCCACATTCCCATTGAGCAAGACACCCAATTCCTAATTGCTCTCCTGGCGCTTATATAGCTGCCCACTGCTCCACCTGGGTATATCTCAAGTGTGATGGGTTAAATGTAGACAACTAATTTTGCCATTGTATGGGAACATACAGTGATGACAATCTCAGACTTCCCTTCCCTATACATGCTTCAGTTTTCTTTTATGTTGACATGTAGGTTACTTTTCCATCTTTCCCTACTTGACATCTAGTCAAAAAAAGTGAACCCTAGTATTGTTAAAACTGTTCCTAAAATAATGTAAATTACAGGTAGCCCCTTAGTTACGTACGAGTTAGGGAGATAAAAACGGTTCGCAGCTCGATTCTGCCGTAGCTAGGGGGTGAAATTAGCGTCCAGTTCGTAGGTCCTTATTCCGTTCGTAGGTCGTGGAAATACCGCTAACGGAGCAGCGCACACACATTTAAGCATGTACAGTAGTGTACTGTAATGTTAAACATTGCTATTCACATTTACAGAATAAATAAAAATATATTTTCTTACTTTGAGATGGTCAAAGCCGACATCTTAGGTTGCCATGCTCAAGGCCTGTGTTAGCTAGCTGGCTAGCTTCTGCTAGCCAGGCCATGGGCTGGTGTTGGAGCGGCGGCGCGATCTGCGATCAATCTGCAGCTGCTGCTCCAGCCTGAGACGTCCACAGAGCTCACAGAGCGATTCCAGCTAGTAATTAATCCATATGAAGCCATCCTGGTCACCAGTCTTCAAAGGCCGGCTCCCGGCAGCTGGCCGGCTCCCGGCAGCTAACCTAAAATGGCGTCCGGTGTTCTACATTAATTTGTGACCGGAGACCCCCGTGACTGAACCTAAAATGGCGTCCGGTGTTCTACATTAATTTGTGACCGTGTAAACTGAAGACCTACTTCCTGCTGCCCAAGATTGCTCAAAAATGATCAGAAATGATCATTTTTATCATAATTATTATTTATAAAGCCTTTAAAACAACCACAGCTGCAACAAAGTGATGTACACATGAAATTAAGAACATTTAAACACAAAAAAAACAAAAAAAAAATTTTTTTAATACAGTAATTTCATATTTTTATTAAATATGATACGTTCGTAGGTCCCGTTGTTCGTAGGTCGATGGAGTCGTAAGTAGGGGGTTTGCTGTATACAACTGGTTGGGCAATCTTTAGGTCCGAATTAGTGAAATGGACTTCACTCCAGTCATGGCATTAAAGCTTGCGATCAGTGGTCAAATAAGATAATTTGCACAGGCAAATTAAAACAATGGCCATTTTTTAAAACGCTAAATCAACTCAAATTCTGAACAACAAATGATAGATGTTTGTTTTGTGGAGAACAAAGCTGGTCTAGTGAGCTCTGGGTTGCAGCATCAAGAAATCAGAGACAAGCTAGAATTTGAAGAAGAGTATCCATGGATGCACATATTCTCTCCACTAAAATCCTGTTGCAACCCACAAAGGATAAAGGCAATGGTCTTGTGCCTTAGCGGGTCAGAACTGGCAGCTTGAAAACATGGAAAGACAGGTGGTTTTAAAGTTGTGGCCGTCAGATGTGTAACATCTCATTTTCTGTTTGTACATGCACCATTTAGTGGAAAAGAAAATGCCTTCGCTTAGAAGCAAAAATATGTTTCCAAGTGGAAAAGATGTGCAGTTGCCAAAAACTTAATAGAAGTTTTGCAACAACCTTGAAAAAATATATATAATGACGTACCAGTAGTAGTAAGAAATGTTACATTAAGTTAAAAACCATGTATGTTTATTTTAATTATCAGCTTTTGGTTTTGTTTCACCACAAACTTGAACTCTACTGGAGCGACGAGCACCACATGTCTAAAAATAATGCCTCATTTGGCATCTGGACAGTGGTGGTTGTGAGCGCTCTCTAATATCCTACTTCAAAATCTCTACAAGGATTTGCACTTGGTGTTTTCTTTCAGCATTAAATTACATAATTCTTCACACTCCGGTAGTCAAAATGGACAATGAACATTCTGACAACCTCAAAAACAAAAACAAAATACAGATTGAAATATGTTTAGACCATTAGATGTGTGCACAAGCTGATGTGGCAAACCTCAGACTACTTTGACTAATTTCCACCCTGTCTGGTAGGTTGATTTAACCATGTTTTAACTTGTGCACAGGCTTTGTCTGTTATTTGTTGCTGCATCACGTGTGGACAACATGAAGTTTAGTGTCAGTTTAAACTGAGAGGAAAAAGGAAGTGAAAACATGTGCTCGAGTACATATTTATGGCAATATTTAACAAAGCAAATCACTTTAATACAAAAGCATTGTGGTCGATATTTGTAAATACTGTATGCATGTTTTGTGCATGCATCTGAAGGTGTCGGCTGCTGTCTTTCCACAGCAGCTGAATATCATACGAGGCAGGACTGGAAGTGTGATTCTGTGTGTGTGTGTGTGTGTTTGTGTGTGTTTTAGATCGCAGCCATGTGTGCTGGGCTTGCTTCGTGCGGCTCCAGAGGCTCCAGCTGGTCTGGGCAGAGCCACGGGCACAGAGTGAAGAGGGGCGGAGGAAAATGGGATTTGAGTTTCTTTTGGTCGACTATTTTTACATACCGGTACACTATTTTAATAACGTGCACGTTAAGTTAATAAAGGTCAGCGGCTGATGTCCGGAGGAGGGAACGTTATCAGTCGTACACATCTAATGTATATACAGTACTAAACAGATGATGTTAATTCATAGTCAAAAAGAACTTGCAGATGACAGTTCATCTGTCAAATTACGGTATTGGCGTAACCGATTGAGAGTCAGTGATCAGGTTCCCGAATAAACACTAAGCCTGTTAAAGTCTAATTAAGCCAACAATACTTGTTATTCCTACAAGCTGACTGATTGTAAAACTGGCTCCTGAAATACAGTATCTGGTTGACTAAACACAACATTATTTTCAAAAACTAAGTGCAAAACCCAAACAAGACTCTCCAGACCCAAGGTATCCCCGGGTCAGACAGGATATGTACTGTAATTTCTCCCTTGGGGTCTCGTCTCTGTGGGACTAACCAGAAAACCCCTAGGACACATCCTAATTAAAGGCCTGAACTGCCTCAGCTACAGGAGTCGATGTGGAGGAGCAGCATCTCAACTCCAAGCTCCTACTCTGGACGATGGAGCTCTGCACCTAATTTCTAAGGCTGAGCCTTCAGAGAAATCTCATTCCAGCTGCAAGAAAGTTTCATTTTACATTCATGGTCTTCTCAGGAGAAAGAAAAACATAAATCTTTAGATATAAGTTAAATGATCACTGAGACAGGAAAAAAAATCAAATTACTAACTGAAGCAAAAGCTCAGCAATCAAAAGGTTTTAGATGCAAGTTGGAAGGATGGTGTGATTCTGGATCTGGAAACAAGACGCATTCAGCTCTAAGTGGGAGAGTGAAGGCAGGTCGTAAATTTTCTTACAGGAGAGAGATCAAAGGGGAGGAACATAAGGCAAATCGTCATTTATGTTCACATATGGCCGTCACACTGTCTGCAAACAGTAGACACACAAAACACAGAACACACCACGTGAGGCTGACGCTGCAGCATAAATGAAGGAAACGGACGCCTGCAATATGATCTTCATTTGTTTTAGAAGCTCTGAAATGAAAATTCTCAGATGATTTAGATCTGAAGATTTTGTTATAATCCAAAAACGTTAACTTTTTGTGAAAGGTACAAAATGATTATGCGAGTGTGAACTGAAAAGTTAACGAGGTTGTGACTCTTGTGAAACTTTCTGATTGTTGATAGTAATGAAAAAGAAATGGAAAATGTCTTATTCCCTAAAATCGTGTGATTTCTTAAAGAAATATCTCTATATATCTCTTGGATATCACTCGAGCAACCTGACATTTTTTATTTGGGTCTACAGATTATTATTATTTTTGTTGCAACAAGTCTTGTATTTTAAATGCTTGTTCAAAAACTTTAGAACAGTTGTTTTCCAAGAAAATAAATGTATGAACAAGCTTTATTATGTTAATAAATCATTTTTAGAATAAAACATATGTTTCCAAGCATATTTTGGGCATTTGCTTGACTTCGTCACCGACCAAGGACACAGGAGGGAGGAGGAATTCATGTGGCCTACTAACCTACAAACTTTGTGATGTGGGTCTGTGTGTACACAAACCTTTTCAAATGGCCGACTTGACAAAGCATGCCGTTCTGGTGAGCTAATAGGTTAAAAAAAAAAAAAACAATGCCAGTGAAGCAACGCTAGATTTTACTGATCTAAAATGAAAAGCCACTTAACACTCCTTGCAGTTTTTAGATGCAGATGATTGGCATACTGCATAGTACAGTTTAATATTTGCAGTATTTTAAAGTGAGCCGGCTACAGGATGTTTAATTGTTCTGTGCCAATAATTAAAGACTTTTGGACACCGTAAACAAAAGATCTAAATGTTGATTTTAAGACTCGCCAAAAATCAACAGTCTTCACAAAACAGAAGGGGGTTCTGTTATTTTAAAATCAATAATATTGTGTTCGTGCATCTAATGATCCTGCAGTGTAAATGGGATAGATTTGACAGTTTTGAAAACTGCTGGTGTTTGACAGAGACAGCACTCGCTGTCACTGATTAACGGCAAGCTGAGAACACACATCTGGGAGGTCGGGACAGCTCGCTCTGTCAACAACGCAAGAGAAACTTTGCAAGATTTCACTCAGCAGTCCAATGACTCACCTCTGGGTGCAACATCCTGAAACGCAAACGCACACAAACCCACACACATAAACCTCACGAAGACTTCTGAAGTCAGTGAGACCCAGGCGAGGAGCTGCTGTTTCAAACCTCTGACCTCTTGTCGGGTTTCTTTTCTTTTGTTTTTTCTCCGTTGTCTCTTTATTTAGCAAGTGCTAGAAGAGTCGAGTGCCAGAAGGAGCGCCGTGATTAACGGTCCCACTTTCACTCGCATTTATTGTCAATTTCGCACTCTCTCAAAAACATAAAGAGACTTCCGAAACAAAAGGTGTCCCCGGCTCAACTTTCAACACGTCACTCGTCTCTCGTCAGAACATTTCCCATCCCATAAACCAATGTCAAAACACACCTTAAAGAGTAAAAAAAGCAAAGTGAAACAAATCAGTGGAGCTCTCAGGTTTTACATTAAGATATCTGGCTTATTTTTGTCTCTGCAGTAAAAGTTGTTAAGTGAAATATCCTGCACTCATTCTCGGAATTTGCATGTAACTTAACATTTACAAATTGTACATCCAAAATGCTGACTTACAGACCATTGGAGGAATGGTTCACAGTTAAACAACAAAGATGAGAACAAAAGCAATTTGTTTTTTTTTCACAGCTTGTTTGTGGGTTGAAAAAATATATATTTTCTGACCTCTAGCATCTTCTTATTGACAGGAAACGTGGGGGGAATTATGAAAATGTGGTCTTGGTTAGAATAAATGCCACTTGAAGTAATCAGCTATCAAGACTGCTTGTTATTTTTTAAAAACTTGCTGCAGCACAATATCACGGTTAATTTGATACTCTTCAGAGGTTCTTTGTGTAAAGAACTGCGCAAATACATGTGCTTAATTTGTCCTTATTAAGAGGTCTCACTATACAGCAAAGAGAAAAAACAAATTGAATAATAATCAAATAAACCCAAACTTCCTTTGCAAAACAGCTGTCTTAATGCTCTACCGTTTCCCCCGCCCCACCTTCGCTCTGTGCCGGAAAGAAATAAGTGGATGAATAATTACAGGTATAAACACCTCGGGGCCATCCAAAGGGTTTTTTCCTCTCGTGATACTCCTCTAAACATTTCTGCCTCTTGAAAGAGTCTTCTGAATGATTTCTCTTTAGGTGCCTTCATAGCTCGCTACATCAAAGCCAGCAGGGCGATGAAGAGGCTCACATGGTCATTTGTATTTTAATCTTCCTCCCTCCTTTTCCCCTCCCTCAATAACTCTCTTTACTTCTTTAGCTCTCCCTCTTTTAAAATGTATTTATCAGCCTTCACGCACGTTAATTTTGATCTTCTGCTCACATTCTCGCTCTTTGAAGCAGGACTAAAATGTACCGGTACCTGAGATCAGCTGAACATTCGCATCATTTTTATTTACATACTGTATTTTGTCAAAAAAGTGGGCATCTAAAGTTATTTTAAATCAATAAATATGATCGTCTAGATAGTTTTCAAAGTCAAAGTCAAAGTCAACTTTATTGTCAGAACTGCAATATGTACAGGACATACACAGGGTTGAAATCGCATTTCTCTCTGTCCCTCGGTGCAACAGTAACCATTTACAGGTAAACACTAAAACACTGAAACATTTAATAAACATAAGCATAAAATAGTAAAAATGTAACACTGTCCTGAGTTTTTGCATAGTAGTATAAAAGTATGAAAATTTACACCAACACTAAAACTAAAACTAAAACACTAAACATTTAATGAACATAAGCATAAAATGAAATAATAAAAGTGTAATACTGTCCTGAGTTTTTGCATAGTAGTATAAAAAAAGTATAAAAAGTATATCTATAAAATAAACTGAAGGTTCTAGCATTGACATTTGCAAAGAGTGGCAAAGCAGCAGTTTTCTGCTTTACGATAGATTTGATAGTTTTATGCATTAGTGAAACATTTTTTGAACAAGTGACATCACCTTGCTTGAGTGAATTTGTTTAAAAAAAATCTCAACATTTTTTAACATTGAAGAAAATAGATTAGTCAAGAAATCCCAAACTAAACCTATGACCCCCGGCTTTACGTTGAAGTGACCTGTTAGCACTCAGAATATGTGATGAACATGATTCTCAGCTACTACTTTACTAATTGGCTTTTCTATGTACGGTATGTGAATGCTCCTGTAAAGTGCCCTGAAAAAACTTTGTTGTGATTTGGTGCTTTATAAATAAACTGAATTGAATTGAACAACCACATTAAATATTAGCTCCGTATCTGTAAAAATGACGGAGTTGTAGCCAAGAGGTTTTGTGGCCATCCTGAATGGGGTAGATTCCATTAGTTTTTTGTTGTCGATCGGTTCATTAGATATTTTGATAAACGACAAACACACACACAGAGGGAATTACACAATCAATCTCTTTTCAATACATTATTTTCTTCTTTCTGCAAGTGATTAAACTCTTACAGAAGGAAACATTTACTCCTGTTTGCCATCAGCCACATGTCATTACAAACTCTAAAGACTTTTTGAAACCATAATCTCACACTTACATCCATTACAGCAAAGACTACCGGTAATTGAAATTTTGCCAGATCTTGCACCCAGAAGTGCCTGCGTATATTGCAAACTACAGTCTCTTTAAGGAACTTCTACAGCGATAATCTGAATGGGAGAAAATGTGAAAATTACTTTTAGAAATAGGAAGTGTTCATGTAAAAAAAAAAAAGGTCCCAGCAATCTTTGCCTTCTAGTGAAAGCTGATTTTCTTTCAGACCTTTTAAATCCAAGTGCTTGGGGTCCTTATCATTGGCAGTCAGGGGCCGGGGCCGGGAGGCCCCAGCGCAGCTCATCCCAGCCCCTGGGTCTGTAAAGGCGGGATTAGGGAGGCCTCAGCCTGTGTTGCTGCCATTGTTTACCGAGAGACTAGAGGAAGGCTGAACAACCCCCGTCAACACGGCAGCACAATGGAAAACAAGGAAGTGGCAAGATCCTAGAGTTTTATATGCACACACACACATGCACACACACACACACACGCCATTCCCTTGATCTTGGAGGATCAACCTCGTAATTTTTGGAAGTTACAACGAGTAAGGATAAAAAGGGGGAGGGAAGACCGTCAGTACCAGGGGATTTCTGGATGGACACAAGGGCAAGGAGAAAATAAACTGTTGTCTGAAAGCACACACAACAAAAATTTAAACCATCAAGCTGATGCAAAAAGTTTGGAAATTATTTTTTTGGTTACAAGAAAGCCACGGCGGGAAGTCTTCAGTGTAAAAATACTAAATATTTTCACAATAAAACCTCTCAGCTGACTATTAAAAGCCATTAAAAAAGATGATAAAGTTTAAATGTTTTTTTTTCCTCCCCCAAACACTGCCTCAGCACTCTTCCTGTCAATTTTCAAATTTGGTTTGCGAAACGAAGTGTAAAATGAGAAGGAAATTCCCCCATATGAGACACCAACAGCAGTTAAATATGAGCTTGTAAACTCCACTGACTGGCTACATGCTGCCAAACAGTCATTTAACCAAACACTTGGTGTTATCCTGAAGAAATTGGCAAACTCAGCAAGGTCATTTACAGGCAGCATCCAGGTGTGGAGAAAAATAAAGCCCTCTGTGTAAAGGGTTGTCTTCGGAGTTAGTTTACATCTTTGTGACCACAGCTTCCACATCACAGGGAGTTTCACAGCCTCTTTTTGACACTGAATAAACTAAAGCTATGTACGACCAAATATCAGATATTACCGGTAGGTTCGGTGTGCAGATAATGGTAAATCAGGTACGTGCTGATGACCATCTATTTAATCCGCTGAAAGCTTTCTTGCTTTAAAGGACAACACCCACCATGACAGTAACAATTCACCATATTCCACTTCTACGCTGATGACTGTCAAATTTACTTCCCCCTAAGACAAAATGGTACAGGCTCTATTCAACCTCTGCTTGACTGCCTGGCTGACATCAGGGACTGGATGGCTTTAAATTTCTTAAGCTTCAATGATAAGAAGTCTGAAGCCATATTGTTCCTTCCCAATGACACAACCTCAAACCACTGCATTGACCTGTCTGCTCTACCCCTGTCCGAAAAACAAAAAGTCACAAATCTGGGAGTGATAATGGATCCTTCCATGAAACTCAACAGTCATGTAAACATGATCGTCAAATCCTGTTTTTTCCAGCTGAGGCGTCTGTCTAAGCTGAAGCCCATATTATCAAAAAACAACCTGGAGACAGTGATTCACGCATTCATTACATCTAGGCTTGATTACTGCAATTCACTTCTGCTTGGCGTCAGTCAAGCCACCATTGCACGATTACAACTGGTTCAGAACGCAGCTGCCCAATTTTTAACCAGCACACGCAAAAGAGAGCACATTACACCAGTCTTGGCCTCCCTTCACTGGCTACCGGTTCATCTTCGAATCCAATTCAAAATTCTCATGTATGTCTACAAATCGCTGAACAGTCTCGCCCCCGCCTATCTCTCGGATCTGATACACCCATATGTCCCTCCACGTGCTTTGAGGTCAGAGGATCAGGTACTCTTAATAGTTCCAGAAACTCGCCTTAAGCGCAGGGGTGACAGGGCGTTCTCTGTAGCAGGCCCAAGACTCTGGAACGAGTTACTGCNCACGCAGAAGAGAGCACATTACACCAGTCTTGGCCTCCCTTCACTGGCTACCGGTTCATCTTCGAATCCAATTCAAAATTCTCATGTATGTCTACAAATCGCTGAACAGTCTCGCCCCCGCCTATCTCTCGGATCTGATACACCCATATGTCCCTCCACGTGCTTTGAGGTCAGAGGATCAGGTACTCTTAATAGTTCCAGAAACTCGCCTTAAGCGCAGGGGTGACAGGGCGTTCTCTGTAGCAGGCCCAAGACTCTGGAACGAGTTACCGCTGCTCATCAAACAGGCCCCCTCCCTCTCGGTTTTCAAATCCCGGTTAAAAACTCACTACTACTCCATTGCTTTCAATGCCAGCTGATTTGTATTGGATCGTTTGATTTATGATCTGCAATGTTTTTATGTTTTTCGTGTTGTACTTCATTGTCTGTGTTGCCTGTTGCGTGTTTGTTTGTCCAGCACTTTGGTGTGGACTTGTTCCTGTTTAAAGTGCTTTATAAATAAAATGGTATGGTATGGTATATTGGACAATTACTGTAGTAGAATATGATGTCTATTTTCATTTTTGCAATTGGGCCAGGCGAGAGTTAAAAAAAAAAAAATAAAAAAAATAAACGAGTCCCGGATGAATCTGGAAACCCGGCCGAAGATTGCCGAAGTGTGAAATCACCTCATTGAAGGCTCCACCCAGAAGGCAGGAGTGAGTTCGCCATGGAGGTTTATGAGAGAACTGCAGTTGATCGTGTCCTACGTGGATGCGTGATCTCTAAATATTTCCTGGTGCAGTTGTGTGTACAGCTGGACCAGCCAGCGCTCTATTTTTATTTATTTATTAGAACTTTTTTATAAGATAGAACACCGCTGCAGTTAAAACGCTGCTCTCACTCACTCCTCTGCCCGCTGCCTCGGAGCCAGCCGCGCGCGTCTTCTCCCGGTTCCGCTGGTCACCTTTGAAGTTCCTTCGCGCTGCGGTTAAAACTGTTGCTGCTCTCACTCCTCTGCCCATGAGAGGAGCCAGCCGCGTGTCTTCTCCCGGCTCCTTCGTGGTGCCGACTCGGCTCCGTATCCAGCCTTGCGGGGAGCACGCGCGCTCAGAGCTCCTCTGCGGCTGTCTTTTTAATTCTGTACTCCCGACCTGGCTGTCAGGTCGCGGGGAGAGAATAAAAAGTGGGTGCACGCTCAGAATATGACATCAGTGAGTGACCGCGGGATTAATCAACAGGCAGATTTATTAACAAGGGAATATTAAATATGATTCGCTTTTTTTCCCCTCTGAGCAGCGGAGGGAGGTGCGCGGCTGTGCTGATCAGCAGACAGTTGTACAATTATTACTGAGGAAATATTAAAATGACACAACACGACTACTTGTAAAAGTCTGACGTTTGTCCCACACATTGTTTTTATTAGTTGTATTCTCTGGTTAGAAGTTGATGCTTGCTTGTTATAACTCCGCCTATAACTCCAAGGCGGAAACTTCAGTGATGTCAATGCCCATATATGGAGAGGGGCAGATTTTCCCAGAGCTGCATGCTAAAATCTGCTATAAATCATGAAATAACACATTTAGCTTTATTTCTCTACAATATAAATAAACGCTCCTGTTTTATTTTTAAATAAACTAATAAATATTAATGGCGATGCAATTTGAAAACATGGTGGGTCATGTCCTTTAAAGACATTAATTGGTTATGTCTGTCATTAGAAGTACATATACCGGTAATAAGGTGTCTTTTAACGTCTGTATCAGTAAAGGTTTTAAATTTGGGTTTCACAAAATATTATCACTAACCACCAATTATTTTTGTTTTAGCTGTGAGGCAACCATTTTGTTACAAACACCTTGTGCCAAATTTCCGCTCGTTACATAGAATAGAATAGAATATAAAGAGCTGTTCACTAATTTCACATTTACTGCAAAACCCCACACCCCAAAACTGATTTTTAGACCTTTGTTTTGAGGTGAATGCAGGAAGTGTAGCTTCATTTATAAAATTAAACTTAGAACTTACTGTGGTTCATACTTAGATATGACTTTTTGTTAAGTGATTTGGGGCAAACGCTCATAAAACAAAGAACTAGGGATGCACGATATTGGATTTTTGGCCGATAACTGATATACCGATATGCTAAAACTTATTTGGCTAATAACCGATACCAACACCGATACCCCCACTTACAGAGTCTACAAAGCTTTCTCTGCTGTGGAATTAAAATATACCGTATTCGCCGGCGTATAAGTCGCACCTTTTTGCCTAAATTTCTAAGCCCTGCGACTTATAGGCCGGTGCGACTTATACGTCGATTTTTCCAATATTTTGGTCATAATTTGACTTTGGTCAAAAACTCCAAAAATGGTGCAGTACCAGTTTCGGCCGCTATGGGCGCTAAGAAACCCTTTACAGTACCTACACTGTTGACATCTGCCTGGTCCAAAAATGGTGCAGTGACACAGAAGATGAAGACTTCAATGGTTTTGAATAAATAAATAAAAACCATAAAATAAATACAGTATCTGTTTCTGTCATCATTTTAAACTGAGACACGTTTTTTACTGTAATGTCAGCTAATAAAAATATATTTTTATGTGTTTATCTTTAAAGATAAATGATGAAAGACACAAAATATACAAAAATTATGTTCATTTATTAATGAAAAGTTCAACTAAGACACATCAAACAAAATACTGTAGTTTTTATGTGATAATCTTGTCAAAAGTCCTTCCAAACAATTTGGCAGCCAGTCCAAAATAATGTTCATTTATTAATGAAAAGTTCAACTAAGACACATCAAACAAAATACTGTAGTTTTTATGTGATAATCTTGTCAAAAGTCCTTCCAAACAATTTGGCAGCCAGTCCAAAATAATGTTCATTTATTAATGAAAAGTTCAACTAAGACACATCAAACAAAATACTGTAGTTTTTATGTGATAATCTTGTCAAAAGTCCTTCCAAACAATTTGGCAGCCAGTCCAAAATAATGTTCATTTATTAATGAAAAGTTCAACTAAGACACATCAAACAAAATACTGTAGTTTTTATGTGATAATCTTGTCAAAAGTCCTTCCAAACAATTTGGCAGCCAGTCCAAAATAATGTTCATTTATTAATGAAAAGTTCAACTAAGACACATCAAACAAAATACTGTAGTTTTTATGTGATAATCTTGTCAAAAGTCCTTCCAAACAATTTGGCAGCCAGTCCATTTTGGGCAAAACACCAGTTCACGTGAGGTGCGACCTATAGGCCGGTGCGACTTATAGGCCGGTGCGACTTATACGTTGATTTTTCCATTTAATTGGGCATAATTAGGTTGGTGCGACTTATACTCCGGTGCGACTTATACGCCGACGAATACGGTACTAAATTATTCTGCACGGTCGTTGTCTCTTTGGCCTGCTAACAAATGCAGATGCCAAAAAGGGGACTGAAAATGATGTAACACTATATAAATATACAGTATAATGTATATAAAAACAGTATTTTATATCGGTAAGTTATTTTGATGGCATATTTAACTTTATCACTAATATCGGCCGATACGATACTGTGCCTATAATATTGTGCATCCCTACAAAGAATGCATATTTTTAATACCTCATCCTTTTCTGATAGCAACACCGTTGCCCAATACTGTAGTACATTTTATTGGAGAAACTGCACTCTGTCATCAGTGGAAGCACAGAAATCTTTATTTAAAATGATCTGTAAGCTCGTATTACTTACTACGCAGCATTAGCACGTTATAACAACGATGTGGAATTAAAATACTACATTATTCTGCATGGTCATTGTCTCTTTGGCCTGCTAACAAATGCAGATGCCAAAAAGGGGACTGAAAATGATGTAACACTATATAAATATATAATGTATATAAAAAACTGTATTTTATATCGGTAAGTTATTTTGATGGCATATTTAACTTTATCACTAATATCGGCCGATACGATACTGTGCCTATAATATTGTGCATCCCTACAAAGAATACCTCCTCCTTTTCTGATAGCAACACCGTTGCCCAATAGTACATTTTACTGGAGAAACTGCACTCTATAATCAGTGGAAGCACAGAAATCTTTATTTAAAATGATCTGTAAGCTCGTATTACTTACAGCGCAGCATTAGCACTTTATAACAACGATGTGAATCAATGAATAGTTTTTAAACCTTGATAGTTTTTTTTGTCTTTTTATTAGTTTCTATTTATTCTATTTCCTAAACTTCAGTTAAAAAAACTTCTGAAGCACAGCTATTAGTAATGACAAGGCAATATGTTAATACAGAACAACACTAAAGGATTTGCCTCACAGGAGAAATGTCTACTTTGATTTTGGTTTAAATTAAGTTTCAAATACAGTAGACCATTTGTATTTTTCTTACAGATCCAGATGTACATATTGTCAACTCTCTAGCTTTGTAATTTCCTTAATCCTCACTCCAAAATCAAAACGCTCTCTCAACAATCAGGAGAATGACAAAAGAAAATTGAATTGAAGTGGACAGATGCTACAACACCAGCTCAGACGTTCAGACAGGGCAGAATAGAACAGACAGAGATACAGTACATTGATATTTGATTAAAGAAAACTCTGTATATAAACCCAATAATTTAAGGCCCTGGGAAACTGTAATGCTCAGCATTATACACACAACTAGCAAAGTTTTTGACATACATGCTGCATCTGTACAGTCCAAACACACAGTAAATATTAGCACACTAATGAACTCTGGATACAAACCCAAGCCTAAGCAACAATCTTGTGGAGAAAGCATGCAGATGAAGATACAAACAACGTGCCAAAAGTCTCAGACACATGTTTAGTGTAACGAACATAAACACACAAGCATATTATTATTCACTGTTTCAACGCTCCAGATAAAGCTTTATCCAAAGACAACAAGCCGAGGGAGTTTAGTCGCATCTCTAAATCCCACAAATCTCTTTCTCTGACCACTTCCCCTGAAAGGATGGCTGATATCGCTAATAACGTGACAACAGCTACATGTCCCATGATGTGATGTAATACGAGTATTATCGCTGAATGGCATAAGAAGGGAAGACATTTTGCAGCTGCCTCTCCAGAGTTCAAATGCTTTGTAGAAAATTATTTGTACAACAGAGATTAAGAGCTTCTTTAGAGACGATGTGAGGAAGTCGCGTCTTCGTGTTGATTTCAGACACAGTTTTAGTTAAACATAAAAACAGTAAAATATTTTAAATCGATAACAGCTGTTGTTCAGCTGCATTTGGGTTTTTCAGACAGGTTATTTCTGGGAAAGTTGTTTTTGTGGCCAAACTGAAGCTACACAAAGAAAAAAAGAAAAAAAAAAACACTTATAAACTCTAGATCTGACATTTGCAGCGGACATAAACCAACACACTTAAACCCAGGAGAGGAAAACCCAAAGAAAACTGTTGAACTTTCAGTCGCTCAGCTGACGCTCTCACAGTGAGTTCAGCAGTTTCAAACGGTTTACAGTAACAAACAAAAATTCAGATAAATTGTTATTTGCTTACAACATAAGACTGAAGTCTCTGGTTGTAAATGACGTGGGGAGTTTTGAACGATTCTGAGTCAAAAAAGGACAATAGCTTGAAGCATCTTAGCTGTCGAACAGGTGATGAAAACAGAACGAGTCTTTCCTTTAGAAATTGTGATTATTATTTTTTTCATCAAATGTATTTACCAATTTGATTTTTCAATTTTACCAAGTTACCTTCAGCCCTTGAAATGCTGCTGAGCTAAATGAGCTCTATTGTAATCTAGTCTGATGTGGACTGAATCTATCAATATCTAGGTTGGGACTCTGGAGTAAATAAATATGGAATCAAATAAGTCTGAATGATATGAAGAAAACACAATTAAAATGACAATATAATTTACGATGAACCCACGTTTTCCTCACCCTGTCATCTTTCATCTCTATCATCTAAACCAGGCGTGGTTTATTAAAGGTTAAGTATTTTGTGGCACTATAAAACTTTATTTAGTGGGAAAGTTGGCCAAATTGATCCATTTTAAATGTAAAAATTGCAGACCCTGGATCTAAGCCATCAAATGAAAATTTTAAAGATATATCCTGGTTTGATAAACAGCTTGGAGTCCTAGTCGTATCACTAGGCAGACAAGGTGACCAAATAAAAGTAACTGTCAAGAAAAGGGACGTAAAGTTCAGTTAAACTTACTTTTCACTCTTACAATTAAATTAAATATTGCTGAGGTATGACACAAAAACATGTCTAAGGATCATCTAACCTCCTCTGAATAGGAGAAAGAAGCAGAGGGGAGTCGGGAGAGAACAGCATCAGACGTGGACACACACAGATACGCAACATGTGTCATGCTAACACCACAACACAAGAAAAAAGCAGTAATTTTCCCCGTCAGTCTCCCAGACCTATAGTTTCTGATCCATCTCTTCCATCCATAATCATCGCAGACCCCCCACCACACCACCCGTTCCACAACTGTTCTCACCCCTTTCAAGTGGCAGGTAGCTGGGGCCCGAAACGCTGCTTCTGCCTCACAACTAGCGGGCTAATTACAAGGGAAGCAGCAACAAGTGAGCATTGTGTGGAGTCTCGAAGACACACAGGGAAAGAAAGTGCTCTTTATCTTGGCAGCAGCAATAACAACCTCCCCCCCCACCCACCTCCACGTCGCTCCCTCCAAACACGAGCGATCTTTGCGAGGCTTCTGCGGTCGGCACTCCAGGGTTGAACGGGGAAGAAGAAAAGGAGGAGAGCAAATACTCGTGTAGTCTACGAACACCATCACGCTTGCTCACGGCGTTTGTCAAACATGATGCCAGATGTGAAGATGCTTTATGCATCAACAAGTATATTCAGGGAGAAACAGACACACTCTCTCGTATTTTAATCAGTCACATCCCCTCAATCACGGAGTTAAGAGTCAGAATAACTGATTCAGAGAAAACACGAGACGCTGGTGTGCAAACTTGCACTTGTCTCAAAACAAACAACTTCGACAGGAAATCTTGTAAACAAGAATTCTAATTTAAGGATTATCTTTCTAAGAAAACACGTTAAACACAACCTGAACTTTTTATTTGCTCCAAGAGCAACTCCAACTACTGTGAACTGAACAAAAACTTGACTGATGTGTAAAAGCAACAAGATGACAAGATTTAACTTTTACAGAAACAATAAGAAGAAAACACTCAATCTACAAGCTGGAACTTTAAAACAGCGTTGAAATCTTTTTTTGTCTAGAAGAGTCTGCAACGACTTAAGATATTTTTTAGACCCTTACATGTTTTTAAAACGAACCAACACGAAGGGCGGTAAGAGAAAAAGCCAGGATAAAAGTGCTGAACTCCTCGTGTTGCTCTCCACAAAAAACTAACAAATGTATTTAAACGCACAAACACAATGCAACGTGTCACTACTCAACTTCTTTGTTTAAACAGAAGTTAAATAAAAAATTCAGCTGCTCAGAATCTTCAAGAGAACGATAACTTGGATTTTGGGCTACAGCAGGTCTTTAATTTATTGTGTCTTAAATTAAAGCTGTTCAGAAAAGTATTTTATGTTTGAGCTGTAAGTTCAATTAGACAACAGGATTACGCAGAAGGCAAACTATAAATTAGTTAAAACTGTTTCCCTTTAGTGCAGCTCGTCAGCATGCAGCTGTTTACAGGTGACTTAAAGGAACATTGTCGGTTTTCTTTATAGATATGAGATCAGATGTCCTATACGTAGTGGCTTCTTAAAACCCACCCGTAAGTGTTTTTGGCGCTTGCTTTAGTGGTTGAACTGATCTATTATCAAGGCTAAGACAACACTCTTCATGCTCGACGTGAAAGGATGTAAAAACATCACGTGCAACAATTCTAAAAGTTGCTTAGCTTTAGCAATTCATAAACAAACACGAGCTTATTCCAGGTTTATTCCAGCTGCAGCACTCTGAATGGATTTCACTCCGTTTTCGATGCAGTTTTGTTTCAGCACAAGTCAGAGCACGTGAGGTTTTCTGATCGACTTGCAGAGAGGCGACTGTCGCATCTGTGTGACGGAGTCAAATCTGTTGACCCCTCTGATCTCAGATCAGCCTCAACTAAACCAAAATAAACCAGTTTGTGCATTAACCTAGAAGAAGATGAACAGTTCTGCATTGAGATTTGACACAAAAAATATATAATAATTGAAAGTATTAACAAGTATTTTTTAATTATTGATCTGTGGACATCGTTATAACCTTCATACAGCTAATGTTAAATAATTGAATATGACACTGCATGAAAGAAGAGGCGTTTTAAATTCTGTATAATGTTGTTTCTTGGTTGCAGCAACAGTGCAGTGATCGGATCTTATGGGGAAGAAAAACACTGATTTTAGGGCATTTTTCTGCACAGCATGCATTAAATGTATTAAAAATCTAAACATAAAATGACTGCACCTTATAAAATAGCAGAAAATAACACACTTAATGTTTAAGTCCAAGTTTGGACTTATTGAAACAACTGTAGATGTATAGGCTTAAATGTAAATTATTTCCATTTCATTCGGGTGTTTTTCTTTTTCTTATTTCCTCTGTTATTATGACTTCCTTTAGTAGGTTCACCAAAACCCTGTGTTGTCAAAATTCAAAAGCACAACATGTGAATGAAAAGTTAAAATAACAGGAAAAAAAGAGGCCTGCAGGAGCAAATAAGAAGGGCAGACATGATCGCCCTCAGTGAATGACAGCAGTGAGCATTGCAGAGCATCCAGAAGTGAAAACAGACCAAAACTGGACTTACAGATGGAGAAACGGAGCTGTTGGCGAGATAAGGGTCTGGCAGCATCAGGAATGGGTAGCCTGGATACGCTGGCGACTTGTACATGCCTCCATCTTGCTGCTTCGACACTGAAAAGAAAAAGAGTAAACAATGGTTAGAAAATAGAAGGTTAAATTAAGGTTTTTATCCAAACACGAGAACAGTATCACTTTAAAATGAACTTTAAGGTAAAATAAAAGTTGCAAAAGTAACTATTAGGGCTGCGGATGAAAAAATTAGATGCGAGGATGTAAATAAAGCGTGCGACACTTACTCGCGCAACACGGCTAAGAGGTTTAACAAAACGAAAAAGCAGACATCCAATATAAACGCGCGTGCAAAGCAGGTGAACTATTACTGAGCCGTTGCATCATGTTTATATCCTCGTTTGAGCACACGATATAATACTTTATGGGGGGAGGAGGGGGGCGTTGGGGGTGACAGTTGTCACCTATAGCCTCGAGAGGCGTGAACTTCAGGACCCGCATACAGCCTGAGGGCTCTCTGCAGGTCAGATAGGACCTGCTAAGAATGAAACTACGAGAAAAACGCCAGCAGCAGTCGTCATTAATAAGCTCTTCTGAAGTTCAAAACTTTTATCGTGGACAGACTCAGAAATAATGCAATCAACACAAACTTGGGAGGGGGTAAATGTCAAATTCAATTCACAAATAAAACCTAAATGAATAACAAATCTGGAAGAGGTGGAAGATTTCACTCAAAGGATAATAATGTAACTTTTTTTGTTTTACCGAAGCCTGAAATGAGTTTCACGACCGACTACAACCTATAATTAACGCTGCCAAGTGAAGTACCGGTATACACTTTCAAAACGTGCCTACATGGAGGAAGGGAAGTCACTCTGTTCTTTTTGGGTGGTAAAGAAAAAAAAAAAAAAAAGTCTTGTAGCTTCCTGGAAAACTACTAAAGTGTCTAAAAGACAAACAAAACTGGAATGTTTTCACTATTTTTTTATGAAATACTTCTACTTTTTTTATTTAAACTTGACTGAACTTTAAAATAGTGTACACATGGGTGTCAAACTGTTACAAAAGGGGCCAAAATTAAAAACGTCTCCCAAGCCACTGTCCAGTTTCAGTCAATATACATCTTTTCATGGTTGCAGTTTCATCAACAAGAGTTTGATCGGTCTCGTTCTACATTCACTGTTGCTCTTTCCACATCAGAAATGCATGTTCTCTCCGTGCATGCGTGGGTTTTCTCCGGGTGCTCCGGTTTCCTCCCACAGTCCAAAAACATGCATGTTAGGCTGATTGGTAACTCTAAATTGACCCTGGGTGTGAGCGAGACAGGTCCCTCTTGTAAAATGAGTCCCCGTGGCTCAACGAGGCTATAGCCTGTATAAATAAAGGTTGAATGAATGAATGAAAAAAATCAAAGATGACTGGAAAAACTCAACCTTTCAACCTTGTTTTTACTTCAATTTGATTAAACTGTAAATCACTTTTGGTCAGCTTTTGTTGTTTTTACATGCTATATACTGTAATAACAAGTACTGTATTATGATGAATAGTAGAGGATAGAAAATGTGTGAACGCACATTAGGAAGACTGTTTTGGTCAGCTTTTCTTGTTTTTACATGCTATATACTGTAATAACAAGTATAAGTTTATAAACCTATCAATGTTTTAAGCAAAATTAAAAAAAAGATAAATAAATTAAAAAAAAAACTCTTGGGGGGGCAGATAAGATGTTAAAAAGGGCCAGATTTGGCTCGGGGGTCTTCAATTTGACACATGTATTTCAAGTCTTTGAAGTTAAAGCTTCAGCACGTGCCCTCAAGACCAAAATACTTTTTTTTTTTTTACTTTCACACAGCGGGTGTTTTGTTTTTACCCCCTTTTTTACAAGAGTGCTGGCCACTGAAATCATATGTGAGCAAGTTGGAGAAGTGTTTTTTGGTGGTACCTCCGTCGAGATGCTCTCGGTGTTTGTCCTGGAAGACCCTCTGCTCGCCCTGCTGTCCCCTCCTGAGCGCCTGCAGGGACAGAGACATGGACATGTGAGACTACAACAGAAAAGACACTTTAAATGCGGTTTTCTTTGGTTTCTGTTGGGACATCTGTCGGGAACTTTCCTCCCACCTACCTCCCTCTGGTTGATTTCCGACTCGTTGACCAGGGAGGACTTGAGGTCGGCCAGGTCCCTCTCCGTGAACGCGTTCTCCTGGATCTTCTCCTCCTGCTCCCCTTCGTCTTTGAACGAGATCATCTCATCATTCGCTCCCAGGTCGTCTCCTCCGCCGCTGCTGAGCTGAGGCATGTCTACCACTTCTTCCCCCACCCCCTCTCTGTACCTTCTGCTTTTATATGTGATTTAAAAAAAAAAGTTCAAAAGAAATTTAACCAAAAAAACAACAACAAAAAAGTGACTTCCCTGATAAATAGCGTGAGTTTGAGGCGCCTCCAAAGTACAGAAAGCTCCACCGCATGGAGAAAAGTTGAGATGTGGCGTGTTCCCCCCGCTGCTAGAAGACTGATAATGTTTCACTACAACAGCAAACAGCTCATTTGAGCCCGAGACAAGGCGAGGAGTCCCGACTTCAAAGGGCGCCGACCGCTTGATTGACAGGTCCGATGACTTGTTGGGGGGTTGTACGTTTGATTCTGCAGAGGGCTGAGCCTCTTAAAGAGACATCACCTTCCTGCGCTCACATCATCATGGCTCCCAGAACCGCGTTCACAACATCCACGGCCCGCATTCTCCATGCTAAAACCTAGATTTAGAGTGTTTTCTAATTATATTTCTTCTAACTTATTTGATTTGATTTGATGTTTATTCATTCATTTTAAAAGAACAATACAAGACAGTTTCATCAGATACAAGAATACAAGTAGGATAAAATGAAGGGAGCAGAAAGAAGATGAAATCTTATTATATCTGCCCCTTATTTCACAGTTTGTTCAACCAATGATAACCTTCAAACTACATCACAGAATGAATAATTCTACTTAATTTTTCTAACTGTAATACACAAACTACATCACAAAATGAATAATTCTACTTAATTTTTCTAACTGTAATACACAAACTACATCACAAAATGAATAATTCTACTTAATTTTTCTAACTGTAATACACAAACTACATCACAAAATGAATAATTCTACTTAATTTTCCTAACTGTAATACACAAACTACATCACAAAATGAATAATTCTACTTAATTTTTCTAACTGTAATACACAAACGCACTAAGCTACATCATAAGTACAACATAAGTGTAATACACAAACACACTGAGTTACATCATATTATTCTCCATTCCAGTTGATAACTCTTCCATCTTTCCCTCCAATCAGGTTAAGAGTCTGGGTGTCATCCTTGATAGCACCCTCTCCTTCTCTTCCCATGTCAATAATATCACTCGGTCAGCCTACTTTCATCTTCGAAACATTAATCGTCTCCGTCCTTCCCTCACTCCTCACTCCACTGCTGTTCTGGTTCACAGTCTAGTCACCTCTCGTTTAGATTATTGTAATTCTCTTCTTTTTGGCCTACCCCAGAAAACCCTTCGTAAATTACAACTGGTCCAAAATTCAGCTGCCCGTATCATTACACGGACCCCCTCAATCCATCACATCACACCTGTTTTAAAACAGCTTCATTGGCTTCCCATCCCATATCGCATCAATTACAAAATACTCCTCCTTACATTCAAAGCTGTCCACAACCTTGCTCCTCCATACCTTTCAGACATTATTCACATTGCTACACCTGCTCGTACCCTCAGATCCTCTTCTTCCATCCAGCTCATTGTTCCCATTGCCCGTCTTGTTACTATGGGGAGCAGAGCATTCAGCTGCTCTGCTCCCCAGCTCTGGAACTCACTCCCACCTGACATTCGCAACACAGACTCATTGCCACATTTCAAAGTCAAACTCAAAACTCACCTGTTTAAAGTAGCCTATGCATGATAACAACTGCATTGTCTTATTTTTTAATTTTTTATTTCAATTCATTTTACTTGTTTTTTCTGTGTTTATAATGTGTCTGGTTTATTTTTATTTTTTATGATTGACAATGTAAGGTGACCTTTGAGTGCCAAGAAAGGCGCCTACAAATAAAATGTATTATTATTATTATTATTATTATTATAGTTTTTGAGCAAGTCCTTTTTGACCTTTTTCTTAAATGTATACATTGATTTTGCATTTTTAACATCACTCTCCAGAGCATTCCACAATCGAACTCCCTGAATTGAGGTAGACCATCCCTTTAAGCTGGTTCTGAATTGTGGTTTGATGAATATCTCTGTCCCTTATCTACTTTAAAGTATTGTACTAATGCAAAAGCCTTAAAAACTAAAACAATCTGTAACGAATTTCTGTTGTAAGCTGTCCAAAACACTTTTTTGTGTTTATTACTGTGCCTTTATTCTCTTTTTTGCTATGCATGCCTTAAGTCTCGAGCCATGTTTGTCATTGTAGGATTTTTTTTGTACTTGTTTAAAAATAAAAATCCACGGCCCGCCGCCGCCAGGACAGCTGGTGTCGTTATCGCCCGCCGCTGAAAGGGGAAGGCGGGATGACTGTGTTTTTGCCTGTCTGTTGACAAGATATCTCATGAGCCAGTGGACGGATTTAGAAGCCTCTCTGAAAGCCATCTTTGGATACACATCTGCAACTGGTTGGCTCTTCTTGTTCTTATTTTTCTTCTTCTTTCTGCTGCTCCCTTCTTCAGGGGTCACCACAGTGAACTAACTCAAAACAAAGACTCGGCAGCTGTTTTTACCCAGATGCCCTTCCTGACCAACCAGGCCACCGAGTTACCACAACCCTCTGTGTGGAGCAGAGAGCTGCCATCTAGTGCACTCGCAGATGGTGGAGGTTTAAAGCCCCACTGACATGATATTTTAATTTTCATAAAATTGCTCAAAATATCTAAAAAAGCTAAGTCTGGTCCTCTGGACATTAAAAAAAAATAAAAATTGTAGAAACATTTCGTCCGAAAGATTTCCTCAGTCTGAGGTGCTGTGTTCAGCTCAGTCTTGTAAATAGCACCCTCTCACATGCCGGGTACCCACCAAACGCGTTTTGAGCAGCGGAAGCGGCCGGTTTACATTGAAAGTCTATGCTGAGGCGCGTCGAGGCGCGGCGAATCATGAAGCGGCGCGTTTTGAGCTTTTCAAGCAGCGCGGCAGTTCTTTTCCGCGCACGCGACGCGTCCGAAGCAGCCGACGCGTCGCGGCAGTTCTTTTCCGCGCACGCGACGCGTCCGAAGCAGCCGACGCGTCGAGCAGCCAAAGTTCAAATATTTGAACTTTCGACGCTCGACGCGTCGCAGCAACCAATCGGGAGAGCCTCTGCTATGTGATGACGCAACGACGACGGGACTTTTTTTGGACTTTTTAAACTTACCCCAACGAGCCTCCATGAAGAAACCAGCCTCCGGTAAGAAACTTGGCATTTTTACAGTTGCCGCTGTCCGCTCGAGCGTACGATCACCCCAAACATAAAAAAAACGTTTTAATCTCAACAAAGACTTTTGGAGCTGCAGTTCGGCTCGTAGAAAACCCACTCAAGTAGTAACGAGGCTCACGTACAGCTGATTTCATCTGCCCGGTGTACAAGAAACAACCGGAAAAGGAGCCAGACGCTCCTCCCACTGCGCATCATCAGACGCGTCTTCAGTGTGAACAGATTCTGGTGACAAGTGGCCAAAAGGGGGCGGCAAGAGCGTTTCTGACGCTCCAGACGCGTTTGGTGGGTACCCGGCAACAGTGTTAAGCCTGGTTTATACTTCTTGTCTCACGTCTTTTACCCCCCGTTGAGTGAAAAAAAGCTGTGCAACTTCCGTCTGCACTCCCGCTGCGATCCCCCGGTGACAGCCGTCTTGTACATGGCACCCAAGCAGAACTCCGAGACACGGACGATGCGGCTCGCAGCGTGTGATTGGTTCAAAGTTTGTGGGCGTTTTTTGTTTGGATGTCCATATATGGTGTATGACACCGCTACACGCTTCCCGCTACTCTTTTAGAAGCCGGTTTTTGTTTTTGCTTTGACCGTTATTCCTGTCTTTGCAGTGGCCGGACACATACATTAAACACCGGGGGACGACTACAAACATTACAACAGCCGACATAAGAAAAAATGGACCTTGAGATAGCAACAAGCCTCGGTGGCTCACTGGAAACACGTAGGGTTTCCACTCCAAAGCTTTTCTCGACTCGGGTTCGAATCTCACCTGGTTGAAGTTATTTTACGTTTGTCTTTTATTAGATTAAAAAAAGGAGTTAATATGCCTGTGGTTAACACAAAATCCAAGTGATGTTCTGCCAGAGAATGAAGGAAAACAAAGAACTTTTCTCTACTTGATGGCTCAATTAATAAGCAGGTGAGTGCATTGCAAATGGCTGATGGGTGAGTAATGCAAGGAAAAACAGAAGAGCTGTGGGAAACTATGAGCAGGAGAACAGAAACCTTGAACTGCCACGTGTAACAGGTAACAATGTAACACTGATAGCTAAAAACAAAAAACAAGTACAGAAATAAATTCCACTGAAAACAGAGGCAAAAACTGAAACATGGAAATTTATAGGAAAATAATCAAAACACCCCAAACTGTGGCCGAATGAAGAACTAATTTGTGTTGTAGTTACACAAGATATTGAGCATTCATGACTTATTTGCTTTTGTATTGCCTAATCCATCCATCCATCCATCCATCTTCTTCTCCAGCTTTTCTTCTTCGGGCGGCGGGGAGCTGGTGCCCATCCCCAGCAGTCCCTGTGTGAGGAGAGGTACACCCTGGACATGTCCCAAGTTCATTACAAGATCAAACATAGTTTGTAAATTACTTTCTTTTTTTAGTAAGACACTGGAGTTTGATATACGTTTGTTGAAAGTTCTCATCACAAACGGAAGACTCTAATCAAAAGATAGAAGTTTAATTGAATAATGTATGTGAATATCATTAACAACAGCAACCTATGAATCATAAAACATTGAAAACATTACAAAATGATACAAAATAACTATACAGGTAGTCCCCGTCTTACGAGCGAGTTCCGTTCCTGCGAGTTGCTCGCAACACAAAAATTCGTAAGTTGGAACACGAAGCACGTGTTCTCGTAAGTCCGGATTTTCGCTCGTAAGTTGGAACATTTATGCTAGCGCTACTACGAACACTCGTTTTTCATCAAAAACGTTCATATTAGTTCATAAACATGGTCGGAAACGTGTTTCCAAACGGTTAGCTAACACACTTTCATCTAAAAACACAAAAAAGTGCTGTATTTTTTACAAATTTACTTCTCTTTCGCCAGCTCGTAAGTCCGGGACCTCGTATGTAAGAGCGCTCGTAAGTCGGGGACTACCTGTATATATATATAATATATATATATATATATATATATATATATATGTATATATATATATATATATATATATATATATATATATATAGATAATATATATATAGATATAGATATATATATATATTAAGGAAAATTCAACATGAACACTCAAGTATTTTATTTTACATGTTCATACCCTTTTTAACCTATAGATAATCAGTTGTCTTCTATATACTGGTTTAGAAGTTTGAACTAGCAAAGTGATACCATTACATATGAAATGTGGACATTTAAGTTATTATTTTCTGTTATCTAATATGAGCAATGTATTTTTTAGAAACAAAAAAGAGATTGTTCACATTTACACATGTGATGACCAATTTAAAACT
>JBBPBX010011370.1:5447-16426 GCA_038048925.1 Garcialebias charrua | reverse complement strand
TTATACACTCCCATGCTGTGACTTAATATTCAACTTAATCTGAGTCTGTTGCCTTGAATGAAAATTTTCATCTACAGCTGGGAAACAGAATTAAATACAAACAGAAAATGGGACTGCTATTTGCATAAAACTGCATATTTATACAATATCGTTGATGCATATTAATAAAAAGATTAAAATGAGCAAGCTTAATGTATGCAAATCTAAATTATAAATGAGTTGTTTAAACTCCTTGTTTATTCGCCTTGATTAAATATAGACAGCTGTTTTTCCAGAGAGACTCGGGCCTCGCTGCCCCTTGAGCGCATCGCGCTCTGATCTTAACACAGTTCCCATGAATATTTGCGCTGATAGTTACACACATTCATCACAAGGGTGCACAGGTTCACCTGAAGCTACGCAGGACCATAGTCAGCTTGATCCAAAACCCATATCCTGAGATGAGCACAGTCTCGGTATGCAAGCTGTCACTTGAAATACTTTACTCTGACCCAACAAGACCTTTCCTTTTGTTTAGCTGTCAGTCATTCGCTTTCTTCTTATTTTAGTTTTGAGTTGCTTTATTTCTTTTTTTGTCTTGTCAGATCACAGCAGTGTTTTACCTTCAAATAAACCCTTTTTTATCAGTCCAAGTTTTTGTGACTCCTACTCACCCCGTGCATCCTTTCTCATCATCTTTTATCTCACCCTCCGAGTGTCGTCTGTGACATCAGACGGTAAGCGTTGACAGGAAAGGCCAAAAAAGGAAACGTGTGCAGATAGAAACGATAAGCAACCTACATAGAGAAACAGAGAGAGAGAAAAGAATAGCTGTTGTGACTCCAGACAAGCTTTTCACACACAGGCACTGATGTGTTACATCTGAAAAAAGACAATGGCTGTGGTTGATGAAGAAAGCATGTTAGCAAGATTACACTCTTATTTATGTTAGCTATTTGCTATGATGGCGTCAGACTTATCTGACAATGCAGTCATGTTGAAAATGTTAATGTAGTGCATAAAATATAAAATAAAATAAACACGTCTTTTACATACAGTTCATCGATGGTGGGCAAGGTTCCGCTAATATCGGAACTAATTTTCCGCTTAGCGAATCAACGTTTTCGCTAACTTTGAAAACCTTTAGCGGAATTAGCTTCCTCTGAGTTTAAATCCAGTAAATTCAAGTCTGCCAATTTCTTTTTTTTTAACGAACAGTTCTTCAGTACAACTGTACAGGAGAATGGTGAGTTACATGGAGCAATACCATGCTATGCAGAGTTAAGCAAAACTAAGCAGGTGATGCCACCACCTTTGCAGTGTTTTCCCCTTCATATCTACCACAAACAGCCATGACACTCATGGTGTCACTTTACAGCCAATAACAGTCTTTAACATAAATGCCAAACAAAACCAGAACAGAAAAATAACATGAAAAATAAATTTTCACACCCAGAAACAATGTAAACAGTCAGAAACATTACACACATAATTCCTACACAGCATGCTTAGCAACCCTCACACTATCTCTGGGATATGCTGGTGAAGATTATCAGTCGTCCAGGACATGATAAAATCAAAAAAGGCGTTCAATACAGGATCAACTGGACTTTATTTGTTGCAGAAAACGTTTCGACTTCTGTCCAGAAGTCTTTTTCAATTCTGAATGAATGAAAGCTGTGAGAACGAGAAGTTTTATACAAGCCACGCACCAACATATGAAATTGGAAACTGAAATAACACCACAAAATACCTAACATGCCCATTCTATTTAAATTGACAAAACAACACATCACACCTTAACAGAAGGGGGTTTGTAACACATACATGTAAATTGAAAGATCACACCTTAACAGTAGGAGGTTCCCTTGAGGTCTCTGGTAGAAGACACAAAACTGTATGTAAATTGACAAAAAACACCTCCCAAACAACAACAGAGGCTACTCAGAGAAATTTGTTAGTCTAATTTACAGACAAGACATCCCTGCTCCCATCCAGTGTAAAACGTTTCGGAATCAAATCCAAAACTGAGTTATAAGTCTTAGAAAATCTCAGACCTCCTCCTCTGTTAAGAGAAGGTTTTTCTCTCTTAACATACACAGCATACATACACACAACATACACAGGTGTGAAGGAAGCTGTGTATGTTAAGAGAGTGACTCTGACTCTGTCGCTGCCCGCCCCTTGCTCTGGGTGTACCGGTAGCTGCATTTAGCTTAGCTGTGAAGTTTGCTGTTTTTGTTAGCAAGATACCACTCATAAACCACACCGCAGATTTTTAAATCCAGCTGATTTCACATTTGGTTCAGCTCAGGAGCCCGTCTGCTATAGTCAGGTAAGAAATATATTTTTTAAGCGTTTATTTAGCTAAATTTAAAGAAACAAAGCGTCCGGTCCGAGCCGCCTGCCTAAAATTCGGCAAAGTTTTTTTTTTATCCAGCTGATTTGAACATTTCGTTAAGCTCAGGAGCACGTCTTCTATAAAGTCAGCTAAGAAATATATTTTTTAAGCGTTTATTTAGCTAAATTTAAAGAAACAAAGCGTCCGGTCCGAGCCGCCTGCCTAAAATTCGGCAGTTTTTTTTTAAAAATCCAGCTGATTTGAACATTTCGTTAAGCTCAGGAGCACGTCTGCTATAAAGTCAGCTAAGAAATATATTTTTCTCGCAAAGAAATAATTGTTTTTACCGTGTTTCCTTGTGAAGTTCTTTGTACTCGCTCGCTTCTGTCGCCGCCATTTTAAGCAGGGCAAATGAGGCGCTGACGCGTCGCGTGGCGATGACGTGTATTAAACACCGAAGCGTATTATGTACATTTTTTTCTTGTTTATTGTTAATAATTGGACAAAGCGTATTAAACACCGGTGCATATTTTACAACGGCAAATACGGTATTTCACACATCTTTGCTGCTGATCAGATAATCCATGCTGCTGTATTCATTCATTCATACTCATACCCACAAAGACTCATGTTCGTGCTGCTGTTGTTCGGTGTATTGTTTTGCATTACTAGTGATTAGTGTACCGTATTTTCTGGAATATAGGTCGCACCTGAATATAGGTTGCATTGTCCAATTATTGCCAAAGAATTGGAAAAATCCATATACAGTACTGTATAAGTCGCACCTGAGTATAGTTCGCACCTACGTCAAAATGTGGACCGTGTTTAGCTCTGCTGCAAATGTCGGCCACAGGAGTGCACAGCAAGGCTTTTAAGAAGATTAACACTTAAAAACAATTATTTGTTTGATAAAAATTATAGCAAATATGTGTCTGAGCTGAACTTTTCTTTAATAAATGAATAATTTTAGCAGGATAAACACCTAAAAATATATATTTGTTAGCTGACATTATTGTAAGAGTGTGTCTCAGTTTAATTTTTGTTAATAAATGATTACAAATCAGCTTATTTTATGAAAAGCCATAAATAGGTCGCACCTGAATATAGGTCGGCATGCAAAAATGATAAAAAGATAAAAAGGGTATACCTTAGATCTTTTAGCGTATCGTTTGGTGTTCATTTTTAAAAAAATTTTATTTATAAAATTTTGTTCATTTTTTTTTTCAAAAACACAATGCAAAACAATCCCATAAATGATAACGTACAAAATATATATAAAAAAAGAAAGGTAGCAGAACGAAGAAAAAATCTTATTATATCTGCCCCTATTTTCAAACAATCAGTATCAGTTCGAACAATAATAATCTTCATTTAATAAACATAAGTATAAAATAGTAAAAGTGTAACACTGTCCTGAGTTTTTGCATAGTACCGTAGTATAAAAGTATGAAAATTTACACCAACACTAAAACACTAAACATTTAATGAACATAAGCATAAAATGAAATAATAAAAGTGTAATACTGTCCTGAGTTTTTGCATAGTAGTATAAAAAAGTATAAAAAGTATATCTATAAAATAAACTGAAGGTTCTAGCATTGACATTTGCAAAGAGTGACAAAGCAGCATATGAGTTAATGTACACAGTATATGTATGAGGTAGTTGAGAACCCAAACCATTCCATAATCCAATTCCCTGGATTGAGGTGGACCGACCCTTCAAACTAGTTCTGAATTTTGGTTTTACAAATACAGTTTATCTGTCCCCTTAAGATTATAATAACTTTGTCTTTTAACAAAATGCATTTGGATATTTAAAGGTAATGCGTTATTCTGAGCCCTATACATAACTGATAAAACATTATAATCTACCAATTCATGGAACTCCAATAACTTCAGTTGATAAAATTATGTACTTGATGGATGACAGTAATGCTTTCTAGTGATAATTCTTACAGCTCTTTTCTGTAAAACAAAAATAGGCTTTGTAATTGTTTTACACGCTTTCCCCCAAACATCCATCCATCCATCCATTTTCGTCCGCTTATCCGGGGTCGGGTCGCGGGGGTAGCAGCCTAAGTAGGGAGGCCCAGACTTCCCTCTCCCCAGCCACTTGGAGCAGCTCCTCTGGGGGAATCCCAAGGCGTTCCCAGGCCAGCCGAGAAACATAGTCCCTCCAGCGTGTCCTGGGTCTTCCTCTGGGCCTCCTCCCGGTGGGACATGCCCGGAACACCTCACCAGGGAGGCGTCCAGGAGGCATCCTAACCAGATGCCCGAGCCACCTCAACTGGCTCCTCTCGATGTGGAGAAGCAGCGGCTCTACTCCGAGTCCCTCCCGGATGACTGAGCTTCTCACCCTATCTCTAAGGGAGAGTCCAGACACCCTGCGGAGAAAACTCATTTCAGCCGCTTGTATCCGAGATCTCGTTCTTTCGGTCACAACCCAAAGCTCATGACCATAGATGAGGGTGGGAACGTAGATCGATCGGTAAATTGAGAGCTTTGCCTTTCGACTCAGCTCTCTCTTCACCACGACAGACCGGTACAGCGCCCGCTTCACTGCGGATGCTGCACCTATCCGCCTATCGATCTCACGCTCCAGTTTTCCCTCATTCGTGAACAAGACCCCGAGATACTTAAACTCCTCCACTTGGGGCAGGACCTCATCCCCGACCCGGAGAGGGCATGCTACCCTTTTCCGGCTCAAGACCATGGCCTCGGATTTGGAGGAACTGATCCTCATCCCGGCCGCATCACACTCGGCTGGCCAAAATTACACCACTACACGCGTTGCGGCTCCGCCCCGCTCCGGTCCGACCTCCGCAGCAAATACGCACCCATTATAATCAATGACAGAATTTACACTGGCTCCGCACGGCGGCGGCGAGCTGCGGAGAGCGGACGGCAGTCCGTCAAAATTAGAAATTTTTCTATTTCTGCCGGACGCCGGAGCTGTGCCGGAGTCAACTTTTGAAGATTACGTCGCACCAACAGGAAAAGGAACGAGCACAACTTCCGTATTTACAAAATAAAATCACCACGGGCGGACTTAATCCTAGCTCTATACGGATTTATTTGTACAAAAATGCTTTCAAACTATCATTTATGACTACGCCTACAAACGCAATACAATAAATAAATAAATAAATAAAGTATTTTATTCTGAAATGTAATACATCACTTCCTGTTGCTCAAACCATGTCCTGTCGCTCATTTACGAGAGAAGATCAAGGCAGCAGTCTCTACTGTTGTTCTCCTTCTTCCACCGAATGAATTGTTTTGTTCTGACTTACTTATTTATCACTTGATTTATCGCGCGATCCCGCAAATCCCGCGCATGCGTCTAGGAGCGGCGCATGCAGGCGGACCTGAGCTGAGCGGAGGAAGTGGAAATTGGAGTTTGAGACGCTCAGCTGCGACCTGCGGAGCGGAGCGGACCGTATGTAGTGTAATTTTGGGGTCACACTCGGCTGCAAACCGCTCCAGCGAAAGCTGTAGATCACGATCTGATGAAGCCAATAGGACCACATCATCTGCAAAAAACAGAGAAGCGATTCTAAGGCCACCAAAACGGATCCTCTCAACACCTTGGCTGCGCCTAGAAATTCTGTCCATAAAAGTTATGAACAGAATCGGTGACAAAGGGCAACCTTGGCGGAGTCCAACTCTCACTGGAAACGAGCCTGACTTACTGCCGGCAATGCGGACCAAGCTCTGACACCGGTCGTACAGGGACCTAACAGCCCATATCAATGGGCCTGGTACCCCATACTCCCGGAGTACCCCCCACAGAACCCCCCGAGGGACGCGGTCGAATGCCTTTTCCAAGTCCACAAAGCACATGTAAACTGGTTGGGCAAACTCCCACGCCCTCCAGGACCCTGTTGAGGGTGTAGAGCTGGTCCAGTGTTCCACGACCAGCACGAAAACCACATTGCTCCTCCTGAATCCGAGGTTCGACTATCCGACGGACCCTCCTCTCCAGAACCCCTGAATAGACCTTACCAGGGAGGCTTAAGAGTGTGATCCCCCTATAGTTGGAACACACCCTACGGTCCCCCTTTTTGAATAGGGGAACCACCACCCCAGTCTGCCAATCCAAGGGAACTGCCCCCGATGTCCACGCAATATTGCAGAGTCGCGTAAGCCAACACAACCCCACAACATCCAGAGCCCTAAGGAACTCAGGGCGAATCTCATCCACCCCTGGAGCCCTGCCACCGCGGAGCTTTTTAACCACCTCGGTGACCTCAGCTCCAGAGATTGGAGAGCCCGACCCAAAGTCCCCAGGCTCCGCTTCCTCAGTGGAAGACGTGCCAGTAGGATTGAGGAGGTCTTCGAAGTATTCCGCCCACCGACTCACAACATCCCGAGTTGAGGTCAACAGCACGCCATCCCCACCATAAATGGTGTTGGTCGCGTACCGCTTTCCCCCCCTGAGACGCCGGATGGTGGACCAGAATCGCCTCGAAGCCGTACGGAAGTCATTCTCCATGGCCTCTCCGAACTCCTCCCACGCCCGAGTTTTTGCCTCAGCAACCACCCGAGCCGCATGCCGCTTGGANGTGGGTAATCTGCGCTGCCGTTTGGCGCATAGGCACAAACAACAGTCAGAGCCCGTCCCCCCACACGTAGGCGAAGGGAGGCTACCCTCTCGTTCACCGGGGTGAACCCCAACGTACAGGCACCAAGATGGGGGGCAACAAGTATGCCCACTCCTGCTCGGCGCCTCTCACCAGGGGCAACTCCAGAGTAGAAGAGTGTCCAACCCCTCTCAAGGAAACTGGTTCCAGAGCCAGAGCCATGCGTTGAGGTGAGTCCAACTATTTCTAGCCGGAACCTCTCAACCTCACACACTAGCTCAGGCTCCTTCCCCACCAGAGAGGTGACATTCCATGTCCCAATGGCCAGCTTCTGTAGCCGAGGATCAGACCGCCAGGGTCCCCGCCCTCGGCCACCACCCATCCCACATTGCACCCGACCCCTTTGGCCCCTCCCATAGGTGGTGAGCCCATGGGAAGGGGGACCCACGTCTCCTCTTCGGGCTGTGCCCGGCCGAGCTCCATGGGTGAAAGCCCGGCCACCAGGCGCTCGCCAACGTGCCCCACCTCCGGGCCTGGCTCCAGAGTGGGGCCCCGGTGACCCGCGTCCGGGCGAGGGAACATTTTGTCCATTCCACTCACTCACCCAGCACACTCACTATTTGCACCACTCCCCTCGGGACGGAGGTTGAGGAGCATCAAATGTAGAACCACTAGACTGAGGAACAGCTTCTACCCTGAGGCTGTCAGACTCATGAATAAATAAATAATAAGAATAAACACTGCAAAATGTCACATCATGTTGATACTGATCTGTTTCTTGTTGCTGCGTTCATCTGTGACTATCTGCGTTCATCTGTGACCATCTGCTCATGTTCGTGCTGCTGTTTATAATGATGTTTTTCTACTACATTAGGGCTTAGTGTATTACTAGCTGATGTCTCTCTTAGTTAATCCTAGATGTTATTATTGTTCTTCTCTTGCATTTGTTGTTGGATGTAACTGGGACCCTGTGTACATAATCTCGTTTTCAACACATGTACTACATGCGGTGCAAATGACAATAAATTCTCTCTGACTCTGACTCTCTTTATTGTACTCATCATTGGGGTCTTCGGGCTGCACTTTGTCTGGTCCCTCACCTAGGACCTGTCTGCCTTGGGTGACCCTAGTAGGGGCATGAAGCCCCTGACAGCATAGCTCCTAGGATCATTGGGACACTCAAACCCCTCCACCACGGTAAGGTGGCAGCCCAGGGAGGGGGTTTGGGTTTCCCCCAAACATCAATACAATAAATTAAGTGTGGAACAATGATTTTGTTATACAACAAATACAGAGCTTTATCATTCAATAAGTCTCTGACTTTGTACAGTACTACAATAGATTTAGCTATTTTTATTCTTACAGAATTCATGTGTTGTTTCCATGTCAGTTTGTCATCAATAATAACACCCAAAAACTTCACCTCACTCACTCTACAAATCTCAACACCCTCAATTTTGAATGGAACATCAACAGTTTTCTTTTTATTACTGAATATCATATAATTAGTTTTATCTAGATTTAATGATAATTTATTGAGTTTTATTTAGTGTATATCGTAATGTATATCTTAGATCATTATTTACTGTTTCATTTTACACTTTATATTTTTGCTATTGTTGGATGTAACTAGGACCCTGTGTACACAATTTAACTCCACCTCATTTACCACATGTGATGCGAATGACAATAAAGAACCTTGAACTTTTAATTCAAACAGATTTATCACAGAGAATATTGATGATGACACTCAACAACTTTATAGTTACTTTATAAAAGTAGTTAACCACAAAGAGGTTTGCCAAAGTAAGTTAACTCATTATAGTAAATTACACAAGGGAGATGGCTGATACACTGTGCTTCACTCTGCTTCAGGACATCTGAGTGCTGATCCGCCTCTTTGATTCCCGACCAGATTAATTTTTCAAAGCTCACCTCTGAATGGGACATGAATGCTTTACTTGTGTTTTGAAAACCATTTTGATTTTTTTTTTCATTCAACCTTTAGTTATACAGGTTAGTCTCATTGAGTCTCGAGCCAAGAGAGACCTGTTTTTCCCCCCACAAATAACACAGATGAGGTACAGACAGCAATAGACAATCATATAAAAAGCATATAAAATGAAAAATAAATAAAAGAAATGATATAAAAACAAAACAGCTACATCATAAGGCAATGTAAAATGTTAAAAACAGGAACACTTACGTTGTCACATTACAGTCTTACAGTGTCAGCCACAGCAGTGTATGATAAAAGCTAGCGTTTTAGCATTAGCTTCCTTTAAAAAAAAAATCTGTTCAGCGTTATTAATTTTTTAGTTAGCTGTACCCACCACTGCAGTTCTTCATTAAGCAGGACTGGTATTACTGTCTTCATGCCTTGACTTCAGCCATGATTGTAACAAGGTCATGGAAACAACCCTGCACTGACGTGATACTCGTGGTAGCTGTGTACTAGTGTGGTGCCAACTTCTAGTGCATCTTGGTGCAGTTTGAGAGAATTGTGCCAGGGTTGGTGAACATAACATGTTGAAAATAGCAGGAAATCACAGTTGTTTTAACACTCAAGAAAGTTTGTCAAAAGTCTGGTGTCTTATGTTCTGCATGCATTGTAAAGATGGATACCCCTTCTTGAGCGCATTTCCCTGCAACAGAATTTCCAGTTTTGCATAAAATATCTGCAAAAATCTTGGTAAAACCCCCAAAAACCTTTATTTTTGCACAAATCAAGTAGCAACTAGTGACTAAAGAGAAGCATAATTTGCTTATTTTCAGGAAGCTCAGTCTGAACACATAAAAAAATCTGAAAGCAGACTGAGACACTTTGTTTTGAAGGACAAATTCTGGTGTGTACTAATTACACTATTTGCTAACTTCAACCCACTTCCTTGCAATAATAATCACAGGAATAATTGGCTGGTTGCTATTTCTCGTTCAGTGAAAGTAGCTGCCCACGCACAGAGAAATAAAAAAGATGAATTTTGTATTCCTGTTGTACTTTTTTATCACACGAACATGCACACACACATGCACCGTCAGTTCCACCAGTCCCAGTGCACCTGAATAATAAACCTAGAACAGCTATGCATACAACATGCAATTTAAGCACAAGTTTAACACACCTTCTGAAGACACACTTTGACATGAGGAAATTGCTTCATGCCTACAAATGATGACACAAGAAAAGAGAAGATAAAGTAGAGCACCAGCAGCTCCTATGATTGAATGTTACACCTTCAACTGGATCTGTTACAGTATGTCCCAGCGGGTTCCCACAATAACCAGTTGAGATTGTCACACGAGGAGAATGGAGTAGAGAAGACGCTCTGACAAGCCCAAACTAAAGGCAGGAATCAGTGGTTTGAATACTGACATGCTGCCAAGGAAAACATAGGTAAGAAGATCCCACAAGCGTTTTGCAGCCAATGAACCATCAGGTCTTGTATTTGGTTAAACAATCTACAAGTTTTCATACTGATTTGTTTCCAACTATCAATAATTTAATATTTTTAATCCCCCGCTACAGATGGTAAAAGAAAAATAATACATACACAACTGATTACATTTTGCATCAAGATAGCCACCACAGCTAAGTGACCTTAGCCAACACAAACATGTTTAAACTCAATTGAATACTGAGCACAAAGCTGGAGTGGAAGCAGCTGATTCATCCCCAACAACCCAGCTCTGAGTGTTAGCTGGCTGAATTAGTTTTGCTTTAAAAGTTTGACCAACTAATGATGTCCTGTTAGTGTGAACAACTGGAAAGAATTATATTTAAAAAAAAACCTCAACGTAATCATTGGGCGTGACCGATTTTGGAGTCAGTCCAATTCAAGCTGGTCGTCATGGAGCTGACTTTAGCATGGCTTTAATTCAGCCAGTCTTTCAGAGATTGAGCTGAAATTTTCAATTCAATTCAGTTTATTCATATAGCGCCAAGTCACAACAGAAGTCGTCTCAGGACACTGACAGAAACATTCGTATACATATGTGATAATATGTCCTGCGGACAGTAAACGCACCACAGTTGCTGCGATGCGATTGGTGGGTCTGGGGCTGGCTTCCTGTTTAAA
>JBBPBX010011369.1:34440-46979 GCA_038048925.1 Garcialebias charrua | reverse complement strand
GTATATATATATATATATTTATTTTTTTATTTTATTTTTTTTAATGGGAGATGCGTCGTAACGTGAAACGTCGTGACTCGAGACCGTCGTAAGTCGAGGACTACCTGTAATTTCTTTAAATGATTGATTAGCTCCTTTGAAACATCTATTATATAACACAGAAAAGGCAGCTTTTTGAACGTTCCTGTTGGATTTTCTTCTGACCGGTCCGCCTGTCCTCGGCTTCCTTCAGGCATTGACAAACTGACAGAGAAGTCCCAGGTGTCCGAGGACGGCAGCATGGTGTCCATCCCTAAAACAGACTCTCCACACGTGGTCCGCTCAGACCAAAGCACAGCCGCCGCGACCAGTGACACAGAGTCCAACTCAGGAAGAGACAATGAAGTAAGTGCATTCTTATCCAGACTCGTGCTCAGTAATCCAGGTAGAAAAATCCAACAAAGTGAAGTCAGGTCCTCGAGACGGTTTCTTTGTGTTGAAACGTTTCGTCTTTCATCCAAAATACTTCATCAGTCCGAGGAGCCGCAACAAACTCAGCACCTTCACATAGTGGGTCAACCAGTTTGATGGTGCTCTCAAGGTTCAAGGTTCTTTGATGTCATTCACATCACATGTGGTACATGAGGTGGAACGAAGTTGTATACACAAGGTCCCAATTACACCCAAAGATAGCAAAAATATAAAGTATAAAAAGAAACAGTATACTGTATATGGATCTAAATATATGCTAAATGAATGCTACATCTCCATGTAGTACCCTCTGCCCGCCTCTCCACCATGGGGAGCAGGGCCTTCCCCTGCTCTGCCCCTCACCTCTGGAACGCTCTACCGCCAGACCTTCGAAACACCACCTCCCTTTCTCTGTTCAAGACTGCTCGGAAAACACATCTCTTTAAACTAGCTTATCATTAACTTTACTAAATGTATTTTATATTCTTTATTTATTTTATATTTCAATTTGTTCCTGCTGATGTTTGAACTGTGTTTGTTTTTACACAATCTCTGTGATATGTTTCTTGCTGTGAAGTGTCCTTGGGTGTCCTGAAAGGCGCTTTTAAATAAAATAATGATTATTATTATTATTATAAATGATACGCTAAAGATTTGAGATATACACTAAACACATTTTTTTCTTTCGGCTGCTCCCTGCGTTAGGCTGCTTGGCAGTTATTTTTTACGCCGGATGCCCTTCCTGACACAACCACAGACCACCGGGCTACCACGGCCCTCTGTGTGGAGCAGAGAGCTGCTATCTAGGACACCCGGGGGAGCAAATGGTGGGGCCTTGCTCAACGGCCCAGAGTGGGGCAAATGAAGGTGGGGGCAGGTGTGGGTGCTTCACCTACTCCACCCACATTTGGTACCGGGGCTTGAACCGGCGATCTTCCGATCACAGGCCCACCTTCTCTAACCTCTGCGCCACCACTCCCCAATGTATGCTAAACACACTAATAATGTAAAATAATATGATTTTATTGGATTAAAAAAAATGAGTTAATATGCCTGTGGTTAACACAAACTCCCTTTTTTTTAAAGTCCAATAAAAGACAAACGTAAAATAAGTTCAACCAGGTGAGATTCGAACCCGAGTCGAGAAAAGCTTTGGAGCGGTAACCCGACGCGTTTCCAGTGAGCCACTGAGGCGTGTTGCCATTTCAAGGTCCACGTTTCCTTTAAACGAACCGCCCCTCATAAAATCCTGGCTACGCCCATGATAACGGACTCACAAATGGAGGTAATGGAGCCTATCATTATATTAAATCCGTTTGTCCTGATAAAACATGCAGTGGGAGTGCGCGTGACGTATGCAGTGGGAGGGAAGAGGGAGGGATTTACTATAATGTATCCCCCACGTCTTTTCAAAGTATAAACACTCAATGCGGTCGGTGACTCACACGCAATTACATCATCGCTGGGCACTCAACGGGGGGTAAAAGACGTGCGACAAGAAGTATAAACCAGCCTTTAGACTACTTGAGGCCAGATGGACCTCATTTCCTTAAATTAATTGTTAAAGTTGAATAGTTTTCTATTTCTATCTCATTCTCCACCTGCCATTGTGTATCTGTTCCTCCTTCCTGTTCCTCTCAAACCCAGCCTGGTTGAAGCAGATGGTCACTTGTCCTGAGTCTGATTCTGCTAAAGGTTTCTTCCTCATGAGGGAGTTTTTCCTTTCCACTGTCGCCTTCTTGCTTGCTCAAGATCAGAGTTCTGCAATGGAGGTAAATTCAAAGCAGTCTGCTCCTCAGATAAATAATGTTAACTTACTTTTTTATTTAAATGAATGTTTCTGTCCAGTGCCCTGAGATGACTTCTGTTGTGACTTGGCGCCATATAAATAAACATAATTGAATTGATGGTTTCTGGAGTCCGCCCTCTCCCCCACCGACTCGTTTGAGGCAGCCATGGCCAAAGTACAGGTAGTTCAAAATATCTTGATTCATGCTCAATAATCCAGGTAGAAATCTGAGCACCATCAAACTGGTCGACCCACTATGCCATGGTGCTGTTTTTAAGACCGAGTTTGTTGCGGCTCCTCAGACCGATGGAGGCTTTTGGATGAAAGACGAGACGTTTCAACACAAAGAAACCGTCCAGAGGAGCCAACTTCACTTTGTTGGAAAAGTGCATTCTTATTTTCTGCACGTGTTTTCCTAAATTGAATAGCGAGTTTGTTAAACTGCTGGCTCCCCTTATCAGGACGTTTTCTACACTGAAGCTGAAATGGAAAGAAGACGTTTGTCGAGCGCATCTTCAACTTCATTATGGGCTCCCACACCGGAGTGGGTCAGTAACATTTTCATCTATTTGCTCCATTTTTATTAGTAATAACAAACATGAGATACAAGTCAAAGTATTAATTTAGAATTTCTTTTTACTCAGATCTTGTCTTGGAAGTGCAAGTTGCCCCTGCAGACTATCATGCGCCTTCTCCAAGTGCTCGTTCCCCAGGTGGAGAAGATCTGCATAGACAAGTTGGTGTCATTTATGCTTCTATTGCAGTGCTGGGCAGCGCTAATCCCAAAATTAGTTCCGCTATTTCTAAAGCGCTTATTAATTTATTTAGGTCCGCAATTTCAAAAGCGCTTATGTCTTAGCAAAGCTAGCGGAAGCTAATGCTAACGCGCTAACGTGCAAATGGCGAACTACTTTTTTAAATCCAGCAGATTTGACCATTTCGTGAAACGGTTAAGCTCAGAAAAACCTTGTGCTATAAAGTCAGCTAAGAAATATATTTTTTCTCAGCAAAGAAATAATTGTTTTTACCGTGTTTTCTTGTAAAGTCCTTCGCTTCTGTGGCCGTCGCCATTTTGAACAGGGCAAATGAGGCGCTGACGCGTCGCGTAGGCCGCTGAGAAACATCCATAAGTTCACCCTCCATGTTAAAAACTCTTCGTCTGACTCTTCGAAAACAAGCAATAAGGCTGCAGAGTAACACACTGGCTGCTAACTGCTATAGAGAGAGCGCTCTCTCTAGCCCCCCTTAGGGCGGGGACCGCTTTTTTTCACGGACCACATCCGGCGCTGACAGGATATGGTCTGTGAGCAGTCGTCCGGTTGATTTAAGAGCCCGTAAATAAGTTTTTTCGTTTTTACTGATAGATAATTAGTTATTAGCGGTACTGCATTTGAAATAAAAATAGCGCAAATCTGCTTATGAATTATAAAAGTTAGTCAATCCGCTATAGCGCTAACAAATTGTTTAGTCCGCTATTAGCGGATTAGCGCTTTAGCGCTCCCTGGTGGTCTGGTGCCCAGCACTGTTCTACTGTAAAAAAACTTGTTGCTCTTTAGAAAGCGAAACACCTCTAAAGAGCTGCTTTCTGTTTTACCCAAGAGGTCTGACAGATGAATCGGAGATCTTGAAGTTTCTTCAGCACGGCACATTAGTGGGTCTGCTGCCAGTTCCTCACCCCATCCTGATCAGGAAGTATCAGGCCAACGCCGGCACTGCCATGTGGTTTGGCACCTACATGTGGGGTGTTGTTTATCTGCGGTAAGTCATTCATAATCGTCCTTAAACTTTGATTTAAAACTAATAAGCCGTTTGTCATTCTTTTTATTTTTTTGTTTTAGCAACGTGGATCCTCCCATCTGGTATGACACAGATGTTCGTCTCTTTGAGATCCAGAGGATGTAAACAAGACGCTTAAAGACTGAAAAATCAGACTTGTGACTCCAGGGTTCCTCCTTTCTTCAGTATCTGCTGGCTTCCTGGTAACCCTCACTGTGTCAGCCGTCCTTCTGCGTTGGATGTTTGCCCCTCACACTTGAAGTTAATAAAAAGATTTATGAATCATCATTAGTGGCGTCCGTAAACAGCTGTGTTTGTATATTTCTTGAGACCTCAAGACGGCTGAATGTTTGCTGTAGCAGCGAAACAACTGGAGCATTTGCCCAAAAAACAAAAACAAAACTGAAGATAGAAGTGAAAGAGAGAAAATATTTAACTTTTATTTGTTTTAGAGGAAAATTTATTTTTCATCAGAGTTATGGGTAACCTGTTTAAATGGCAAATACAGTACTGTAATATTTATTGTACTTGCTTTAAAGTGAACTTGCTCCTTTCTGAGTTGTCTGTTTGGTTTTGTAATTTATGTGATGTTTGAGGACATTAGTACTGATGTTTTTATGTAAAAGATGGGTTTGTTTTTGATCTAGTTTGCAATTCTATCATGCTTATGTCAAAAAAAAGTGTATTTTCTTGAAAATGTATTCAAAATCTATATACATAAATGGATCAGCGAATTCTGTTGATTGTATGCTTTAATGGAAATCTGACAGTGAAGGTTTCCAGCTAAAAGGTTAGTCCAATGCAGCAGTAGTTCCTTACAAATGTCAGGGTTTACATCATGTGTGGACAATCCCTTTCCTGTACTTGCTGTGAAATAAAGTGACGCTTTCACACGTTCGCCGCTAGATGGCGCCATATCCCATTCAGATATCATCTTGGAGTTGATGTAAAGAGAATTCTGGATTATTTTACCTCTTAAGATATTTAAACCAATTAAATCCAAGTAATCTGATTAAAAGGAAACGTCAAGATTTTTATCGGTATGAATCCAATATTTATTAAATGCACATTTTCTTTTGCTTAGAAGGTTATCATCAAGTTATGTTTTGACCAGTAAGTGTTTTACACACTGTGAGCAAAATGATTGTAATTGCAGTTTACAACTCAATATTATCTGACATTGTGGGAAAGATTCTAAACAGACTTCTTTTCCCTAAATTTGGTTTCAAATCCAATGTTTTTTTTTTTTCAGTGTTTCTGGTTGTTTGAGCTATAAAGTACCTTACAAGAACAAAATTAAAACAACTTATAGTTGCGCCTTCCTGTATGTTGGTGATGGAATCAGAAACGAGCTTTAACGGACTTATTTGGATGACAGATGGGTTTGGTTCAAAGAAATATGAGAGCTCCAACAAAAGGGGAACAAAATCAATAACATGTTTTAAGAAGATTAGCTCTTAAGAGCGGTGTTTCCTAAACAATAAAAAACTGAGAGAAGTTTGTTCTTCTTGTCAGACAATTTTGTTTATTGTAAACTCTGTCTACAAGGCTTGCATCAAACACAGTGTCTTAATGACATGCACATTCTCAGAAAGCTTGGCAAATAACTCAACATTTGGTTGCTACATTTTGGAAAGCATAAACTCAGTGTTTATATGAAACACTGGATTATGGATCACCAGAGTAATTTTACCTCGTTGGGTTTAACTGCTCACATGTTTACCACAAAACATGCCGGTCATACCAAAGTTGCTCATGGATCCATTGATTATATGTCCTGTCCATTCTATCTATCTATCTATCTATCTATCTATCTATCTATCTATCTATCTATCTATCTATCTATCTATCTATCTATCTATCTATCTATCTATCTATCTATCTATCTATCTATCTATCTATCTATCTATCTATCTATCTATCTATCTATCTATCTATCTATCTATCTATCTATCTATCTATCTATCTATCTATCTATCTATCTATCTATCTATCTATCTATCTATCTATCTATCTATCTATCTATCTATCTATCTATCTATCTATCTATCTATCTATCTATCTATCTATCTATCATCTATCTATCTATCTATCTATCTATCTATCTATCTATCTATCTATCTATCTATCTATCTATCTATCTATCTATCTATCTATCTATCTATCTATCTATCTATCTATCTATCTATCTATCTATCTATCTATCTATCTATCTATCTATCTATCTATCTATCTATCTATCTATCTATCTATCTATCTATCTATCTATCTATCTATCTATCTATCTATCTATCTATCTATCTATCTATCTATCTATCTATCTATCTATCTATCTATCTATCTATCTATCTATCTATCTATCTATCTATCTATCTATCTATCTATCTATCTATCTATCTATCTATCTATCTATCTATCTATCTATCTATCTATCTATCTATCTATCTATCTATCTATCTATCTATCTATCTATCTATCTATCTATCTATCTATCTATCTATCTATCTATCTATCTATCTATCTATCTATCTATCTATCTATCTATCTATCTATCTATCTATCTATCTATCTATCTATCTATCTATCTATCTATCTATCTATCTATCTATCTATCTATCTATCTATCTATCTATCTATCTATCTATCTATCTATCTATCTATCTATCTATCTATCTATCTATCTATCTATCTATCTATCTATCTATCTATCTATCTATCTATCTATCTATCTATCTATCTATCTATCTATCTATCTATCTATCTATCTATCTATCTATCTATCTATCTATCTATCTATCTATCTATCTATCTATCTATCTATCTATCTATCTATCTATCTATCTATCTTTAAAAACTTTTACCATGTTTGACAAAAAACATGGATGCCTTTGTTAATAAGTGGGGTATTAACAATGTTTTGTGCTCAGTGGATGACTCATGTTTAGTATTTACTTTGATTTCTTAACTTTTACCATGTTTTATCTGTATTGACTGTTGGAGTGTGAAATAAAAGACTTTTAAAACTCAACTCTATCTATCTATCTATCTATCTATCTATCTATCTATCTATCTATCTATCTATCTATCTATCTATCTATCTATCTATCTACTTCATGTTTTTGTTACTTGTTCTTGAAAAATTAACTTATCTATACAGGTGCATCTTAAAAAAAACTATAATCTGGATTTTATTTTTTCTTATTCATTTCAGAAGGTTAAATTAATATATTACAAAGATTCAATACATATAGAGTGAAATATTTCAAGCCTTTATTTCTCGTAATTTTGATGATTGTGGTTTATAAGTAATATGGTCTTAGAAAATTAGAATATTCCACAACCAGCTTGTGGTACCTTTGGCAGTGGGGGCAGGAGCCAAGCCCTGCTGGAGAATAAAATCAGCGTCTCCATGAAGCTCGTCAGCAGCAGGAAGCATGAAGTTGTGGGAATTTGAGCTTTCACTGACTCCTTTCTCAGCCTCTGAGTGGCAGGGTGGCTACAAGGCTGCCCTGACTATTTAGATGACGCTGTATTATTGTCCTTCATCTGGTGCTCTGTCTGGCCTGAGTAAGTTCAAACTAACCCTGACTTCCATGTGAGCCATGTAGTTCCTGTTCCTCTATGGAATCTAAACAGTGACGTAAGGGGCGTGAACAAACACAGATCTCACGAGAACAAACACAGATCTCACGAGAGCAACTGTTTAGATTCCATACTATGGATATTCCTCTGTAAGACACGTTTCTGCAACCAGCAAGCTCCTCGTGCCTTCCTGTACTCAACTACTGGATCAGCCACCAACAACCACAACATTAAGTTTGATCTCTCTATTCTATCTTACAATATAGAATATCTTACAAAAAGATCTGAAGCTCTCGGCCCTGACCTCCCTAAATGGTTTTCAGAATCTGTTGGAATCCTGGCAAAAACCAATGCAGATTTGTTCCTGTCTTTGATTTTATACGTCTACCTTATAATGTTTTGCTAGTTTTTTGATACTTTGTTAAAAAAAAAAAAAATCTTTTTGTTTTTTTTTCTTTCTTTTTGTTTTCTATTGTTTATTGTTTGTTTGTTTATTGTTTAATGAAATTCTATCACTGCTGTTCATTGTTCTTTAGTTTTAGCAGGTCGCTTTCGTAAATGAGCCCATGAGGTTCAAAAGATTTACCTGACTAAATAAAGGTTGAATGAATGAATGAAAATTCATCCTTGAAGTCTGTCCTGCCCTTTTGCATGACATTATTTATTTATTTAATTTATTCATTTTACATTTGAAACACCAAAAGAAAAAATACATAAAACCATTTCACATATTACAGTATATGAAAAGAAAACATAAAATGAAAGGTGGCAGAAAGAAGAAGAAATCTTATCATCACTTACTTTTTATTAGACACTTGTATTAACTTCATTAGACACTTGTAATAACTTTATTAGACACGTGTAGAAACTTTATCAAACATTTTTTTGAAAAGTTGAGTCAATTATATTCTACACTCCACAGCTGACCCCTCTGTCTTCGTCCCCTGCTCAGCAGTTAGTTTGAACCCATTTCCCTCTCATTTTAAATGTTGGTCATTTGAAACCCTCAGGTTCCCCTGCTGACCCCATCCTTGTACTGTATTGGTTTTTAAATAAGTTTGACCCTTTATTGGACCTTCTGTTCTTGCTATTACAAACAGCAGTTCACTCTCCAGGAGTGACATCACTGGCGTCAGTGTGACTAAAGCACCTGCTACGCCATCAAGACAGAAGGTTAGTGAAAACCTCAGTACCCATCTGCACTTCCTCCTCCAAGCCAAGTTCACTAAAACTTCTTGACAGATTGGTCCTGACCCAGGACCCAGAACTCCACCAGAGATTGTTTGAATAAACTCATTTAAACCACTCTTGGTCTTGGTGTTGTTAAGCTGCTCTGAACTGGTCCTTGTCAAGCACATTTTACTGGTCTTGTCCTCACTTTATTGGCTCCCTGTATGTATCAGAAGTGATTTTAAAATTCTCCTATTAACCTTTAAGTGCATTAATGGCCTCGCACCCTCATACCTCTCTGACCTACTTCAACGATATGTTCCTTCTCGGGTGCTGAGATCATCTGAACGGCTGCTTTTGGTTCTATCAAAAACCAGGCTGAAGCTCAGAGCAGATCGGGCTTTTTCACTCATGGGCCCTAAACTCTGGAACAATCTGCCACTCAACAGTAGACAGGCCGCATCACTCCTGCTTTTAAATCTCACCTAGAAACACACCTGTTTTCACTGACGTTTAACACAGTGTGATTTGATTTACGGTACTATTTCATTGTTTTTGCGTTTTTTAAATTTTTGATGCTTTTAATTACATCTTGTTATTTTCTTTAATTTACAGTCTTGATCTTATTGTTAAGCACTTTGGTAACAGCTGCTGTTTTAAATGCGCTTCATAAATAAATTTGACTTGACATGATTTACCTGATCACCTATGCTCGTTACCTTCCTGGAGTCATCTGGTCACCCTCCAACCTGCAACCAACAGAAATCACGTCTGTTAACTTCCTCCCTCCAATAACCAGTACAGATCAACAAGAACATTACTCACCACCTCTCCTGCAGCTTCTTCCTGTGTTCCAGCTTGCACATCACTTTTGTAAATAAACACTTACCGTACTTTTTACTAATTGACTCTCTTGTCCCTGAATTCTGGGTATTCAACCAGTAACATGAAAATGTGATAGATGTGCTCTAAAATGTTGACTGTGGACTTCAGGAAACCCAGTGGACCAACACCAGCAGATATGGCACCCCAAATCTTCACTGACTGTGAAAGATTAGAACATTTTCACTTTGTATTTGTTATATAATACCATTTTTGTTCCACATTTAATTTATTGTGTTGAAGTTTGGGGGAAGGCATTTAAAACTATAACAAAGCCTGTTTTTATTTTACAGAAAAGAGCTGTGAGAATTATTTTAGGAAAACCTTATTGTCATCCATCCAATATATTATTTAACCAACTTAAGTTATTGAAATTTTATGATTTGGTGGATTATAATATTTCATTAGTTATGTAATAGAGCTCAAAACAACTTACTGCCTCCAAACGTTCAAAAGTTTTTTGTCAAAAGAAGGTCTTGTTATAGTCTTAAGGAAACTGAGATTTTTGTAAAACCTCAGTATAGAACCACCTTGAAGGGTCGGACTGTTTCGATACAGGGAATTGATTTATGGAACAATTTGGAAAACGATGTTAAATATGCTAAATCTATGCCCATGTTTAAAAAAATGATCAAATCTAAGTTGTTAACAAAATATGAAAATCTTTAGTTAAATCCATTCTATTAGTAATTTTCTAGTCAACAAATGAAGTTTTTTGTTCAATTACTTGAAATACATTGCTTTAGTTAATTGTTTGGATTGAGTTTGCTTTTATATTTTTTGTTTTTTGAAGAAGAAAAAAAGGGGGCAGATAATATAAGATTATTTCTTCTCTCTGCCTCCTTTCATTTTATGTCTTTTATATTACTCACTGTATGTTTAAACGTTGTTTTTTATTGATGTAAAATGAATAAATTTAATTTAAAAAAAAAAAATTATACGAGTTTCACTTTCTGAAGTGGTGGATTTTACTTTTTCGTGCTATTCAAATTATTTGAGATGCACCGGTTCAATTTAATTTTGCAGGATGTATTTCATCATTCTGTTTTTGTTTTGTATTCTATCGTTACAAAAAGTTTTGTTAAAAGAGAGGAAGTGCAGGTGCAACAGGGTTATGTGTTCATGCAAGTCCACTTCTCAGAAACATTTATACGAGTCGGTGAAGGGGAAATACTGATGACATTTGAAGCGACAGTTTACTAAATTTAGCTTCAGCACGTGACTTTTCAGGTGACAGGAGGATCTAAACTAAATGATTATGATGCAGATGTTTATAGCCTGCGTGCTGTCAGGCTTCAATGATTAAAATTCAGAGATAAGATATGAAATGGTCACATGAGATGTTGTTACTCTGACTAGTAGAATACATTAAATCTGAACGATATACTAAATGTGATAATGAGTATTTTTTATGTTTTTATCATTTTTATCGCAAACTCAAATACGTTCCATAGACACTTTTGATTTATTGTAATCCTTCACCTAAAAATGGTCATACAATTATTTATTACAAAGCAACAATAAAAAATGGCCCCACTTTACAATAAGGCTCCCCTTATAGATGGCTAATAAACATGTTATTAATGCATTTTATAAATCATTAATAACTGCTCATTATGCATTAATTAGGGGTGACAGAGACAAAACTGATCAGTTTCTTGCCAAATACTGAGCCAAATCAGTTCACTTATAAGGATTCAAGGATTCAAGTTTCTTTATTAGTCATTCGCACCACATGTGGTACATGAGGTGGTGGAACTAAATAGTGGACCCTGGGTCCCAGTTACATCCAACAAAAGTATAAAATGTAACAACAACAAAAACCTGTAATAAGATCTAAGATATGAACTAAGAAAAATGTAAACTAAAAATACGGTAAGCACTAGTATTATAAAAACAATACGTCAAACAGCTGCACAAGAATTTGTCTTTGTGAGCAGATGAGTAGGAATGAACAGCAACATGAAACAGATCGGCAGCAACATGAAACAGATCAGCAGCAACATGATGTGATTTTTAAACAGTAATTATCCTGGTTAGAGATTCATGAGTCTAACAGCCTTAGGGTAGAAGCTGTTCCTCAGTCTTGTGGTTCTACACTTAATGCTCCTCAATCTCCTGCCTGAGGGGAGTGGGGCAAAAAGTGTGTGTGCTGGGTGAGCAGGGTCTTTCATGATGCAGGTGGCTCTCTTCCTGCATCTGAAGGTGTAGATGTCTGTGATGGTGGGAAGACTGACTCCAAAATACTTCTGTGCAGCCTTCACCACTCTCTGCAAAGTATGTATGTATGTATGTATAACCATCCATCCATTATCTTTTACCCGCTTCTTCCATTTTGGGTCATGGGGATCGCCAGTACCCATGTCCAGCAATCACTGTGCGAGGGGCGGGGTACACCCTGGACGGGTATGTATGTATGTACTGTATGTGTATATATATATATATATATATATATATATATACTGTATATATATATATATATACACAGGTAGTCCCCGACTTACGAGTGCTCTTACATACGAGGTCCCGGACTTACGAGCTGGCGAACGAGCAGTAAATTTGTAAAAAATACAGCACTTTTTTGTGTTTTTAGATGAAAGTGTGTTAGCTAACCGTTTGCGAAACACGTTTCTGAGCATGTTTATGAAGTAGTATGAATGTTTTTGATGAAAAACGAGTGTTCGTAGTAGCGCTACCATAAATGTTCCAACTTACGAGCGAAAATCCGGACTTACGAGAACACGTGTTTCTTGTTCCGACGTACGAATTTCCGGTTTACGAGCAACTCATAAGTACGGAACTCGCTCGTAAGTCGGGGACTACCTGTATATATATATATATATATATATATATATATATATATATATATATATATATATATATATATATA